>NNCF01131154.1:391743-406605 GCA_002313205.1 Laupala kohalensis | reverse complement strand
ATATATAATATTGTGTGTGTGTGACCACGACGGAGCACTAAAATATATGCATGAGAATTGAGAAGTCTAGTAATTTTATTATCAAAAACTGGAATAAGGTTACGTTTCATAAGAAATTATTCACGTAACATCCTTCAACCAGAACATCTCGTTAAAGGATTATTCCTCGGCCCACAGTCTCTAAATAAGTCAGGTGTAACATCTGACCTTTCCAAATCTGTGGTTGCTTTCAGTTCGAATGTGTCACTCTCTCACGGACAATCAGTGTATTTAATGTAGTAGCAGCCAGACTGTCATCAATTCAATTTCGATTGTCGAACAGTATCTACCTTGCCTTCATTACCAACATCAATCAATAAAAATATTTTTGCTCATAATTACCATTGAATATTGTTGAAACACGTTTAATTGTATTCAGTTTCAACATTTTTGCACTAAATATTTCACAATGGTGACCCGATATTGTGATATACGATATCGTTCCATATTCTGATTTTTTTAAATGAATAAATTGAGTGCATATTTATGCGTTTGAACAATAAATAGGTCTCCAACTGATCAAACTTTATACTTATCCTTCTACATTTCTGTAAGATTTTATGAATGTTTGTAAGTGGGTGGTACTTTTGAAGATCCGGACAAGTGGGAAGAAAATGAGCTGACGTAAACACCTTCAAAAAACATGTAGGACTTTTTTGGGTATTACTGTGCCCATAAGGGCCTATAAAACATTTTCTGATAATATGACTTTAAATATAAAATATCAACTTTTGATTCTCAGAATTTATTTCTTAAATTAAACTATGTTAAATTCTCGTTCCGTGGAGAGCTGTGTATTGTGGAAAAAGTAAATTATTGGTGTGAAATTGTATTATCTGAGTGAGTATGAAAACATGACGTATATGTCGCAAAGACCCTTGTTTATTCCCTATCCCATTATACAAAACTCCCAACTAATTTCCAATCTTCATTACCTTCCCTTTTCTCACCTCCCTTCATAGTACAGCTAAGTGAAGCTGACGCTCTCTATTTTCCTAGGTCACTAGTTCCTTTCGGATAGTCGTGACCCTATCTAGTACGCGCCTGCTACACTTTAACCACTCTATTATGGCTGCTGCATTCCCCTTCCCCTAGCGCAGTCCCACCATGGTATGTTGCTCCTCATCATTCCCCCGCCATCACGACGGGCCCCGCTCATCTCTAAACCCCCTTGAACTCCTGTGCTCACAACAGCGCGCTTGCAGAGAATCAATCCGGCCCGCTGCTCTCCAAACATACAATATAAATGAAGCTATTTGCTTTAGTGGCGGCTGCCATGGTCCCTGACGTGGAGGCAGCGAGGTCGGCAGCGGGGTGTCGAGGACGTCGCGGTGGAAGGACGAGGATAAAGGTGGCGTTGGAGCGAGTCGAGAAGGGATGCTGAGTGAAGCAGTAGTTGATATGGGTGAAACCTATGGTGACGTAACATCCGCTATGGATATATGACACGCTCATTTACATTTTATTCTAATATTGGTTAATGTTTCTTCATATTTATTCATTAATTTATTTTTATTATTATATTTGAAACTTAGCAGTTATGCGGCCTTGAAAAGGTAGCATAAAATAATTTTTGTTTCAAAAATAAATTGGAATAAGTCAAAAATAGGATTTGGTACTTGGCTGTTTAATACGATGTAGTTCACTGTGTATATACTGTACACGATAGTAATATTATTAAAGAACTTTTATATACATTAGTGGTTAAAATAAGTGAAACTTAGAAATTAACGTTACAACAATATTAGGCACTAAGAATTAAAATGAAATTATAATAAAAAATAAAAATTAATACAAATGATATTTGTGAATATGAAAAGTTTGATTCCATATATCCAAGTTTTGAGTAAAGTAAAATCTTAAGTTAAGTAAAGCAAAACGCGGTTGTTATTGAGCAAATGCTTATATGAGTAGAACCTGTTGAGAGTATTGTGTCAAGGATAGTTCAAGAGAATCATTGAACAGTTTCTAAAATATATATTTGGCAAATTTGTAGATATGTAATTCCCGATGTTAAGGTTTTGTTAAATTGCGTGACTTTCTCAGTACACAGTAATGCACAATACAAACACACAAACTTATACTTTGCATCAAAACGGTGAACAATATTTCAACTTCTCTTCTGTTATTAGAATTAACAGTGAGTAGCTCCGGATGGTAGTTTATGAACTTACTAATACTCACATTCGTATTTTGAAATAAATTATTAAAAACAGAATATTGTTAGGATTCGATCCCGCCTCTGACAAGAAAATATTTTTTGTGTCACTCTATTTCCTGCAATTTTGTTGGTGATGAATGACGCAAGAAAAAGGTTCATATAAAAGATTTACCACTTAGAAATAATGAGTATTGATTAAAATCTAACATTTATTAGAGCAGAAAGCATTATTTTATAATTGACATTCTGCTATTTATTTGCTTATGTGTTTCTTTCTGGAATGACTGACATAGAAGAATTACACTTTGAGAAGAAAGTATATTTAAGAAGCTATGTCAAAATCAATGATGTTTGTAGAAACACAAAATGAATTACATTCACTCAATATTCCGAATGTTTACTTTTCTGAACCTCGTTTTCTTCGATTCCGTAAATGGAGCAGAAGTAAGTCACAATAAATCTCAAACTTTCAAAGGTACTCTGTCACAAAATGGAGCTAGTTTTATGAAAAAACTAAGGAAGAAGAAAACTAAAACACCAACATAATGCATTTTATATGTTTCCAAATTTACACTAAAAAATAATCTTTCTTAAGCCACCGTAATTATCAAATAAAAATACCAGAGAACTCACTAAAATTGATTCGTTTTATTGATACTGTTAAATTACTTTTTATATCGATTTGAAATGAAGCATTAAAATACAATTTTGTCGAAGTCTGATTAAGCGATGCAATATAAATCTAGCAAAATATCAGGTTCCAATTTTGTCAATTTATATTTTTAATATTTATCATAAGTTTTCCTTAGTTTTGAAAGGTTACTTATAAGTCGTTTTAATATAAAAAATAATAATATGCGATCAATTTATCTGTTTTCTTTTGTATATGTAAAAATGCAATAACGAGAAGATATATTCGTTATTGGCTAAAAAAAAACAAGAAAAAATAGAAATAAAAAATTATTCATCATAAATATTTTTGAACTTCTATTTCTTTTGTAAAATGTTTTTACAACATAATTTACAAAGCGTTGCATGAGACGAAATATATTTGTAAATGTTTTCCTTCAATCTTTCGGATGGGTGATTGGAAGTCAGTGGATTAAAAATACATGTTGCACTTACGCAGCAATTTGTTGATTAAAATTTGTGCTTTCATGTCTTTACTGTGCCAAATATATCACATTTCAGACAATTTGTTTGTTTAACACGCTCAAACACATAATAAGGAGTACGTTTGTTCTGGTCTACATTTCCGTGCTCATTGTTCTGAGAATGTGATTGTTGTCAAAGAGGCATATTGGAGTTGATAAGATGGGGAATCACAGGGAAAAGAGAGAGTGGAATTTCAATCTCCCCCTCCCCCCCAAAAAGAGCACTTTTTTTCAAGAAATTGTTTTGCTTTTAAATGAAATACTTTTACACGAATAATTATAATTATATTAATATTATATAAATTTTGTTATTGTTATTACTATTAAGTGTATATTTCATTAGTTACATGTCGTATATTTGTTGGTTTACCTTTCGTCATTTATGATGCCATTCGAGAAATTCTTGTATGAAAAAAAAAAAAAAAGGAAAAAGGAATTTTATATTTTACGTAGAGGAAAGGAATTTACAAAACGAAACCTTTAATACACAATTTCTTTTATAAATACATAATGTACTTCCTACTATATGAGGTGAACATTTACCACTAATAGAGTATTCAGGAATTGAACATAAGGGAACTGATTGATCAATGGAACTAATTTTGGAATTAAAGCAAGTAAACAAACAGTGCATTAAATCAGTCCATTAAGTGTTATTGGGTGACGTCTCAGCTTAATCACAATAAAGCAATATGGAAACAATGCAACCGACAACACAATGGTGTTCCTTGCTTTTTGTACACTACCTGGTGGAACGTTTTTGTGCATGATAATTGAGAGAAGATTGCAATCTGAATAGGTTTATTCATAGACTAATGGCGTAATATTTTCCTCCCATTTCCTCTGTCATTTTCATTCTTTCTTGAAAGAATACTCGTTTCAACACTTCTGGTAGGGGAGTCAGGACTTATTGTACACACGGAATTCTTGCAGTGATCTAACCTTCGGTGTCCACGAACGATAGAATTTCCTTTTGTGTCCAGGAGTGATCAAACAAAATAATACAATACCATCTTTTACAAATTATACTCGTATAGGGATGTATCATGATAATGGAAAAATACAATAAATGTATAGGTATTATTATATACTGTCGTAGCCATTCTCAATATTTTTTTCCGTTTTTGTATACGATACGGTGTATTTAATAAAATTGTAAAATATTTATAAAAATTCGTCTCCTTGCAAATTGTTGACTACTTAGGATATAATTCTTGTCTGGAAAACTCTTGTTAGGAATTCCAAAATTTATTTCAAATTTTAATTTTTCATTATTCAAATTCTGTGTTTCTTTTTGTTTCTTTGCAATATTTTGAAGTATTATATATTAAATTGCTATGGTCATATATGGAGAAACATTTGGTGCTCATGCATTATTTTTCTTCTATTTTTGTACACATCTAAAATACTGAGTATAATGTAGTAAAACAAAATTAATAGAACGACATAATCTCTTGATGTTTACGGTGATTTACATAATATATGATATTACAAAATGGTAACACGTCTACAATACTGACTTCGCATACCACTACACCTAGTAATATGAGAACCGTTACTACGCAGAGTGAAACCAAATAACGGAAATAAAACCCACAAATCACTCTGAAAATCAAAATAAAAAATATTATTAGTACTTATTAAACTACTTTATTAACTGTGTACCATGAGTGTTGTATTTTTATTAAGAAATATAACCTACTACGTTTAATATCTTACATAATTAATTGTAACTTCAAATTACTCCAATAACGTAGCGTACAATGTCCCTGGATCCTTGACATTGATAATCGATGAAAAACATACTTTCTCAGAAATTTATATTAAATATCACATATTTTTAGCCATATTTCGATCAAATTTTGTTGATTAGTGTATTACAAGTTTACTCCAAAATTTAATATTAATAGTAATAATAATAATACTCTTAATTCGTAAATATATTCTTGTGACTTTTTTCTCGAATGAATATAAAACCGTTATATGTATTTCCGAATATATATATAGCTAATTATCTAATATTACAAATTCGTCTTTTCATTGAAGAAGATTTGTAACCATGAAAAATTCTGGAACCACATCATTTGCACAAAAGATACAAAACCGCAGTCACGAGATGCACTTTTGCAGATATACCATCCCTTATTATAACTAAAACGTATTTCCAAACGAGTTTATAGTAAGTTAACTTATACAATAATTTGTGTTTTCATTGAAGGATATTTGTAACCATGAAAAATCCTGCAACCACATCATTAGCATAAAAAATACAAATCCGTAGACAATAGATACACCCTTATCAGATAAACCACCCCCAGGGCGTCGTGCTCTTGACAAAGTGCTCACTTGTGTAGCGGAGGACAGGAACCATGAATTGTTAAGAGCATAATTAGACCCAGAGAGCATGCCCCATTTATGGCTATTTATGACTGAACACTTCACTGGCATACAATATTGAGCTTTAGAGTGGTTCCGTGTGCGTTTTACCCCAAAATCACATCGACATGTTTGTCTCGTTGGAGGTCGTCGTTTACAACGCGTGAACGACGCAGCGGCTTTTAGAGGTTGAAGTTGCGTGCACCACGGAAGCGCTTCCGCAAACAACTCGCCTGGATGGAACGGCTCTCGGAGAATCCTCGCTTCAAGGGATTATCGCCTTAAACAACATGCGCGTTATGGGGATGGTATTTAAATTTCGCTTCATATTAATGTAATACTAGGAAAGTTCATTCATGCAAGAAGGTAATACAATAACATTTGTTGTTCTATACGTTAATCGACCTAAAACATGAATCAATTTTCTGATAGTGATAGTTTACCGATGAAAAGCTTGCGAGTAATCATTTTAAACAAACAGCTTCGTCATTTTATCTAAAAATTCACTTTCCTTGCAAAAATTAATTCCTGCGTTTAGGCAATATATTTATTAACTTGGCAGACGTTTCGACCGTGAACGCTATCTTTCTCAGGGCGCAGTTGATCCTCGGTACAATTCCGTCATAAAAATACTTCACATCGTTGTTGTTGGGTAACTTGTAGTTGTAGACTGTGATGGACATGAAATTATACAGAAATGAATAATATTTAAAAACATAAATGACATTTCCAACCGAGGCATAATCTGCTAAAGAGAAGTATCGGTCAGAAGTACGTAAAGAAGTGAATTTTTTCTCCCATCATTTTTTATTTTTAATTAAAGACTTTCCATTGTCTACAGAAATGAATCACACTTAGAAGAAAAACAACTACTCTGTTAAACTATTCTTATAAAGAATGTCTTCTTAATTCAATAATAACTTTAAAATTTTAAATTTTAGACAAATGAACAATTAGGTATTAAAAAGTGTAATGTGAAATTTGTATACGCCAACAACTGAAAATGAAAATAACAAATGAAACTTTGGGTTTCAAAAGAAAAGAACATCAACACGAGAATCATTGTCGTCTTACTGGAGCATTCAATTATTCACGTACGCGGTAGAGCGTGTTATGACGTAACGCTTGAGACACAAACTGCGTGATTGAGTGGTTCGCACTCCGCGCTGGGTCGCCAGTCGACCGCGTCATTTCCTCCCATTAAAATTTCTATTTGTGTGTTTCCACACGAAGAAGGAAGAATGCTTTGAGCGAAAAACAATGCAAAAGGTCGTCACCGGAGCTCTTGCTAGGTGACATGGTGACGAGTGGCGACGGGGATGGTGATCCAACTTTGAAATGATGTTAATGAGTGGTCTTTATAACTAAGTTTCGAAAATGTTGAAAGTTGCTAGGAAAAGTGTTCCTTACAACCAAGTTCTTAACTAAAACGATTGTCTCAAATATTATTTATTAACATGCACAAAAAAACTTCAAAATTCCATAACCATTATGCTAAGATTGATGTACATGTTAGTTACATACGACACATAATTTAAGTAAGCGTTTATTGTCCATCACAAAGAAGTTAGTTCAGGTTGTGAGTTAATTAATCCTATGGTCTACTGCAACGCTTTTTCCCTGTCATTTAATGTTATGTTTTGTTTTCAGATATCTTTAAAAACAAGTTGGCTCTAACTATTGGTCGGTAGTTGGATATGACGAATGATAATTATTGCTGATGCTGAATGAGATTCGACATAATAAAAGTAGAAGGTAATAATGTTGAAAAGAGGAAGAGAACAAGGGAAACAAGAAACTTATAGAAGTATATTAAAACGATGTGAGACAACCAAACTGGACTTATGCTCTAGCGAAATTACGTTTTTGGTACTATAGAGGAGCAGAGATTGCCAGAGATCTGCCCTTCCACAAATGCCATGGGCAACCGCGGGCAGAATAGGAGGAGGTACACGTCATATGGCAGAAATAATGTCAGGACACTAAGATATGAACAGCTACTTTTATAAGTTTAAAATCAGACAGATTTGTGGCATTTGTATCACAGACTGAGAAGCCAAGGAGCACATTGTTTGAGATTGAGAATTATATAGTAAACTTTATAGTTATAAAATTTAAAGACAAGATGTGATAAGAACAACGGAGTATTTCAAATTAGTAACGACGGAAGAATAGTTTAAGACATATACTGATGAAATTTGGGAAATCAAAGTAACGTTGAAATTAGGCCAGATTAGGAAATTCATATAAATTCATTGGGTAATATTTTGATAAAGTCATGTAATGTTTTATTATGGGGAGATATTTGTAAATCCAAAACATAAATAAATAGAAGGAGATGGGAAGCTGATACTCGAGCGCTACTACCCTCTTCTCCACTTGAAGATAAAGCAGGAGTTCAAACTCAGGAACACATCAACTCGATGAGCAGAACGAACGAGTCAAAGAGACTTCATAAACTCTAATTAACAACATACCGAGGGAAAAGTGTTGGTGAGGGGATATATTACTACGTATGGTGTCATTTGGACGCATCTTTATTACTCTATCACTTAGAGTTATTATTTTAATTTCAGAAAAAAATATCCGCTGACCATTCTTATCCCGTCGAGCATCAGGTTGCACGTCTCTGATTTATTTTCTTTAATAAATGGTATACTATCTAGAAGGAACACGGGAAGTCAAAAACTATTTTCAAATACATTATTATTCTAGATTTAAATTGTAATAATTATGGCCCGTGTTTTTATTAATATATTCAATGATTAATCATAAAATTAAAAAATAAAAGGAAACAAATTTAGGCGGGGAAAATAAAACAGAGTTTAATGAAAATAAAACTCTTCACTCCATCTCATCAGCATCAGTGTCTTCGTTTGACAAATCTCTACACCTTCCTTTACTCTGTCAATAATTCAATATATTCAGTTTTTATATCGTAGTACCTGCAACAGTTCGTTTCATCTCGCTGCCACCACTTGTATTACTTATTGGAGTCATTCGTGAGCGTCTGCTTTTGGGGTGACGCCACCACCAGTTTTTTGTAACCTTCGTCGGTCGACGTCATTAAGTGGTGGCACAGGTTACTCTCTGACGCGGTCCACGCGGAAGTAAAGTTAGGCAAACGGGATGCTACAACTAATTACATGGTTGCCTAGGCCATTCAATTTTTCTTATATATGCGTGGGTTCCCGTACCATAACATCCAATGGGTTCATCCCTCCTCTCAAAATCATTTTATGGAATCCTACCAAAACTAAAACATGTATTTTTTACTGCTTTTGTCCGCCTCTAAAAGAATTAAACAATTTCTTAAAAATACTATACTTGACCCCCTTAATAATTCAACACTCGACAAACGCTCTGTCATATGACAAGATATCGAAAAATCTTTTGCATATTCATTTATATATATATATATATATATATATATATATATATATATATATATATATANGGAAAATGCAGTTACGCACTAAGGAGAGAGAACATGACTCTCCCCGCGTGTGGGACTCGCCGAATGGACTCATACCCACTAAACGTCCTCCTGAATTTCAAGAAAGAAAAGAAGGAAAAGAAAGAAAAGAAAGAAGGAAAGAAAGAAAGAAAGGAGGAAAATGAAAGATAACCTACATCTAATGACGTCGGGATCGAAAAGAACAAGAGGTGACCAAGGGAGGTCAGGAAAGAGAAAGGAAGGAGCCTTTCACAAGTAAGTGGAAGTAATGCCAGACTCAGCTCGGGGCCCCGTGTTTGCCAAACACGTTCTTACTAGATGTAAGTCCCCAGGGGGGTCTCTGATATATGAGACAGGACTGAAAATTAGTGCATTATCTTTTGCATCCCAACCGATCAACAGTCTAATTCCCTGTATTTGCCGCAAGGTTTGAGTTCCTAATATCTGAGGCAAGCCACCCATGCAACAAATTTACAGTGGTATGATGGACGACAGAAATACCTGCATGTTTAATAGCTGCTTAAAACGGGTTGTACCCACATACGTATTAATGGGTGCGGTAAGTAGCTTTATCAAAGCCACGGAGTTGTGGTCAATAGGGATTCGATGAACGTATTTATTTACGAATCGTCCTACTTTACTCAGGAAAGTAGTTTCGAATTGGAATTCTGCTTCCACAACGTCCAACATTTTCATTTAAATGCTCGTCAGAACGCTTTTAAGCGTTTTGGCTCGACGAATCGTTACCTACATTTCACATGTTAGCCAAAAGTTTAGTGCGTTGTGCCATTAATGTATTCAAGGAAAGTTAACACAAAACTAATTCTAAAACTGCTTGGTTATTCACTGGTGTATGTAACAAGCAAATAACCCTTGCAGGGGCATTCACTCGTAGATAAAAACATTCAAACCTCTATTTATTTTGTGTAGCATAGGGTGTGGGGAAACGCTTTCGTCTTTAATATAAATTCATTAGGGAAACATCTTCAAGTATTAATATAGTAAATATTAATGTTTCTTCTTTGAAGTCATAAAACTAGCATCATAAAAATTAGGGTATAATTATATTGACGAGGATTTTTTTCTCGTATAAACCATGACGAAAACGTATAGCATAAAATATTACCAACTTGATCAAAATAAAATGAACCTTTCAATACATATTCTTAGACAAAGGTATCCATAGGAATACCAGTGTCGCATAAACTGTATGGTAGCCTGGTGGAACGGTAAAGAAGCGTAATACTGCAGTGAGGGCATAAAGGCCAAAACACCTTAACATCTGAGTTAAAAAACATTTCAAGCCCTAATATTTGAAGCACATGGTGTTTCAACATTAAATATAGCAACAATTCTGTAAATTTACCATTATTCTTCGACGTATTTCAAATAAGTAAAAGACCATGATCTTAGCTAAATGTATATTTAATTATTTACACTTATTTATTACTTTTCTTGGCTTTTCAGTATATAGAAATGTACTAAAACAATTTAGAAAAAGTTTTGTTACTTTTATTGACATAACTCAATTAATTTTCTCCTTAACGACCCATAAGTTACATGGACGGATTGTTTTCGTATAGGTGTGTAGTATACTGTTAAAACAACTATCTTGATATAAATAAATCTTTTATTCACCTTTCTTCAGTCAATATTATGAATATTGTTACACATACATCCAATTACGCTGCTTAAAAAAGAGAAATTTGATTTTCAAAAGAGTTAAACCTAAAATTTTGGCACCTGGAAAATAATCAACAATTCACTTGTTACAAAAACTTAAATAATACTAAGAAGGGTTTTAGTAAACGTTGACTTCCTACATTATTTTTAAAAAGGTAAACATAGGAATCAAAAAGAAGACTCAATGCAAATACATTGTCAACTGTTTTTTCTTTTTCATTTGTCTGGTTTTCACGATGTACTATGAGCACGCAAGATAATTTATTGTTGACCAGCCTGTTTCTTCGTTTACGTCNTTTTTTTTTTTTTTTTTTTTTTGTGTGTGCTTTGTTTATCATTTGTGGTTTGTTTGACAATTATTTTGATCATTGATTACGAAAAACATTTCAAAAGATACAACTGGGGTTTCAAGAACACTTATTTTCACAAAAATTCGAAACCTGACACGACTGAACTGCTGAAATTCAGCAACAACTTCTTATAACAAGAAATATATAAACTTTCATGTTTCGTACGAGATTGTACTGTCACAGGTAAAAATGGAATAGATTTTCCTAGGTTCACAAGGGACAGTACATTTACCATCTCAGCTACTACGATACTAAACAGTTCACTAAAGTTACTGTCTGTTACAAAACGAAAATATTTCATTCTTACACAATTGTGTCGACTTTGGTGTAACAATTGTAGAAAAATACGTTGGTAAAAGTAAACAAATGAACTTTATATCCTAGCACATGTGCGGCGTATTCATGAGCACGTCGCCATGTCGATGCGCGCGATCACGCCCAGCTTCAAGAAGAAGTAACAGGGGCGAGAACGCGGCTGATAAGAGCCAACGCTTTCTCTCCACCGCATCTCTATACCCCTCAAGATAGACTACGACAGTGCAGTTACGAATGAGTACTTACTGACAGAGTCTACCCGCTCACCGAGGGAGAAGAGGAACCGATTTTACAACGATACTGCGACGCTTATTGGACATTTCGACATTAGAATTCGGCGAAATTAGTTTTGGACACTGGACATCCCCCTGGATCAGGGTGACATGTGTTATATTACTTGGACATCCAGTTATTTCAATTTACTTTTTTCAGTTAATTATTAAATGTCACGTGTACGTCGAAAGACATCACATGACGATTACATTTCTAATCCTTAAAACTGTTTGTTTCTGCATTATTATTCTTTGTTGTTCTTTACTCTTCCTCCGATTGGCTCTTAATTCCCGTTTCTCTTTACCATTCATTCCGTCTTCATCCCTTTTTCCCATATCCTTTCCACGTACATGCTTTTGAATGACAGACATTGTATTATTGCCGGACAGCGCAATAAACATAATATTTTGTTTTATAATACAACTTGTAATCTTGCCAACCTCTTCCACTTCATACAAATAACATGTTATCTTTTGTTGTCACAGACTTCATCAGAGTAAAACGTAATTAAAGTGAGGTGTTTTGTAAGGGAGGAAGAGAATGACAGAGTACAGCGTTGGAGAAATCTCATTCCACATTCATGTGAATTCCTTCATTCTGTACCACTCCACCGTACTCTTTTGGCTTACATGAGAGGTCAACTGTGAACAGTGTCGACCACTATGTTGCCACCTATGCAGGAAGAGGCGACGGGACGTAAAATATTCAGAGCAGACTGCTCTGACATTGCACAGACTGGAGTGTGGCTGGCAGAGACATCGTTTGCGCTCGCGGCACTTCTGGTGACGGTGATGGTGACTTCGAATCAGACTGATGTAATGATGTCATGCTATGACGTCATCCCAGTAAGAAAGGAGATAGGATTCTTTTACATTTCCACGTGGCCAGCTTTGAAGCTACTCTATTATTTTAAAAAAAATTTTGTATGTCATTACCATAATTCGTAACATTAATGCACTTGAATATTTTATGATATTGTTTTTCCACTAAGTGGATGCCGAAAACGTGAAATGATGAAGTAGGTACAATTTCATGAGATCATAAGAACTGGTTTGTCATAAACAAAACTGAAATTATATTGTAATTTCATTCCACTCATTCTTCGTTGATTTTTATTTTTTCGTCAAGGTTTGCTACTTCTGTGATCACGTTATGATAAAATCACTAAGACGATGGTCTTTGTCTTTCCACGTGGTGATGTAGGTAATAACGAACGTTTATGCGTAGTATTTTCTACAAAAATGATGAAGCAGATATTTCTGTCGAAAAGACCTTTGTTTCAGGTTATATAAATAATCATATAAACGCCAGACCGTTGAAAAAGAAGGAGAAGGAAAAGTTTGAAATTTCAAACATTGTAAAATACTTTCATGCATTTATATAATCGTTTAAGTTCAGTACAGTCCTAACAACGTAACGAAAAAATATATGATGAAGAGATAGCAAGAATAAGCCGCGTCCAAGCAATTTATAAGTGGTATTGGGTCAAGTTCGTAAAGTTTTTGAGTGATTTACATTTATTATGAAACTATTTCTAAGAAAAGTTAATAAACAATGAGAATGATGAAAGGAAAAAAACAAACTATTGAAAATAATCATGGGACTTTTTAAATTCCAAACACGAGTACCTTCTGTAAGGTACTGAAACTCCAAAATGACAAAACTGAAAAAAATAGATCATAGATAAGATATTTTATTTTCAATAATATTTTGTAAGTACAGTTTCAAATATTGTTTTACGTGAGAATCAAATATTGTACCTATACGTTCGTTGGGGACTCTGGGCGTAAGCACAGTATTTTTACGAGATCATTTTTGCTTTTCTTCCACTTGGAGGAAAACGCATTACGTCCCTAATTTGCAGAAAACGAAACATATAAACAATTTTTTGTACGTCAAGTATACTTTGAATTACTGCAGTATTTAGACACTGTATGCATTTATTCTTAGACATAAAAATAATTTCAGGAAAAGTTTGTTAAGTTTTATTCTTTCTCTGAGTAATTGTGGTGTGTAGTTAGTACCGTAAGATTTTATTTCCATTTTTAGCTGTTTTTATTAAATTAATTTAATTGTGTGGAAATTTTCATTGTGGTACCAGAAGTATTATATAAAGTCTTTGAAAAACAAATTGTGTTGAAGCTTAAGAACGTTCTCAACTCGAGTAAAATGTACTTCACTTGGAAGTTTCCTTTGATGTTGAAACCTGGAGATTAACAGCCAGTTTTCTTCAAATAAAGATAATTGTCCTCCAACCATTCAGACAACCTCAAGAGTGAATTCAGGAACGGAGACCGTGTGCCTGACGACGGATGCCGACAGCAAAGTACCTGTAGGAATCGCACGATGTCCAACGCCACAAAGGGACGTCGCCGACCGCTTCTCATTGCTCTTCCGGTCGCCGCCACTATCCGCTTCCCCTTCCGTTTCCAGCCACTGGACGCAAATCGGCAGCCCTGACTGCACCACTACTACCAACTTTCAAACGGAAAACGGTCTCTTAGCAAGGACGGACGTCTTCATTGCTTGTGGTTGCCTGCGTTCTGTTTCGAAGGGTCTTTCCTCGTGAAAAGTTTTGTAGTTGATTTAACAAATTCAGATACGACAGACGCGTTTCAAAGAGAATAGAACCTGTCTGTACAGCTTCGACCACAAATTGGAGGAAGATATAATGAGCTATTACATTACATGTTCTCTAGAACTAGTTCCTCCATTGTTAATTATTACTCAATAAGTATCCCAACATATTTAAGAGAGCTAAAGTGAAACCTTTACACAAGAAAGGTAACAAACTTAATATTGGAAATTACCGACCAATATCTCTACTACCCACTTTCTCAAAAATTCTAGAAAAATTATTCTATAAGCGTCTTCTAGATTTTTTATCAAAAAATAACATTCTCTCTGATGATCAACACGGTTTTAGGAAATCCTTTTCCACTACAAGCGCCATATTTTCCTTCTTAAACGAAGTTACCACATCTCTTGACCGTGGAGAAAATCCTCAGGGTGTTTTTCTTGACTTATCCAAAGCTTTCGATGTCATCGATCACG
>NNCF01131154.1:374524-390777 GCA_002313205.1 Laupala kohalensis | reverse complement strand
TGTCTAGGGGCGTGTTTATTGTAACAATAAATCGTGAATTTAGTGTTATTTCAATTCTTATGATTTTTAAACACTATACTCAGAATAATCTATAGTTCGATAATAACTTGTACATGTAAATTTACAAACATATTTGCGTTAAATTACAAACATATTGACATTCTATTAGTATTATAACTCGCAGCCAACTTTTTGTCTTATCTAGGAACTTTTGCTGAAATTTTTGAATCCGCCTCTGCCTTAGGGCCCTTGATCAGAATTGATGGGATGGTCCCTTGCTGGCTTCCGGAGAGTAAATTAATTTTTTTTTCCTCCGCGTGGTCATACGCAGTTTGTACTGTTTTTTGACAATAAATTTATTCTTAAATTTATTATTATTTCTAGAAACACTCAAGACATTCTATTGACAATTTGTCTTTGAGGAAACGTTTTTGCACTGTGATTTAAATAACTAGCCGTCCGATGATGGTACATACTAAATGCATATAATGAAAGTATATGACATAGGAGACTTAGAAAGTTTTGACGTCTAATGACCTGGCCTTTACACCGTCCATCATACAACACTCATATTCTGGCCATTTGATGACTTGGAGTACTTTGAAAGAAAATTATCTTTTACAAAATACGAAAATTTTATATTTTAATTGAAAACGAAACTATTCCAGAGGGAAAATTTTATTTCTGTTCAAAATAGCATAGTTCTAATAAAATACAAATGTTTTGTAATACAATTTTTGGGGTAAAATAAAAATCTCAAATAGAATATGAAATAACTTTAAAGCCATCAAAGATGAAATATATTAAATTGTCTATAACGTTATTTTGACAAACTATGGTCCAAATTTTGAGAGTGGTAATTGAAACTAAGAGCCGCTTATCTCAAATTCATCACAAAATCTACCAAAAGTTGATCTGCACAGATAAAAACTAGAAATTATTGAAAGTAGCTCAGTGATATTATAATAACACTCTCTTGAACGCAAACAAACTTTAAATGTTACGAGATATTATACATATCTTTTCAGATAACAATGAAAGCCTGTAAAACATCAAACAAATTACAATATCTCTTGTTTTATCTTCTCACGAGAGGCCGAGTGACTCGTCTTTAGAAAGAGACCAATCCTTTTAAGAACTCTTCAACTACGGAAAAAAGACAAGTAAAGTAAAGTAAAGTAAAAAAGAAGATTCGTGGAAATTTGAGGAGTATTATATTTGGAATTTCCTATGTCTCAACACATCGGTGACGGTATGTTACGTAGGTTGTTCGAATTCTTCTTGATAACGAAAATGGAAGGTTTCGGAAAGTATATAATTTACTGGCCCATCCTGGCCCGGGTTTTTCTCCGTTATTCCTTAGGGTAGAGGTGGATTTCTTATACAGGTTCTCTAGGCTTTGTCTAGGGGCGTGTTTATTGTAACAATAAATCGTGAATTTAGTGTTTTTTCAACTCTTATGATTTTTAAACACTATACTCAGAATAATCTATAGTTCGAAAATAATTTGTACATGTAAATTTACAAACATATTTGCGTTAAATTACAAACATATTGACATTATATATGTATTATAACTCGCAGCTAACTAACTATCTAGGAACTTTTGCTGAAATTTTTGAATCCGCCTCTGCCTTAGGGTTCTTGATCGGAATTGATGGGATGGTCCCTTGCTTGCTTCCGGAGAGTAAATTAGTTTATTGTCCTCCGCGTGGTCATAAGCAGTCTGTACTGTTTTTTGACAATAAATTTATTATTACTGAATATCATATGACATTTTTACGTTTTGATACGTACCTTCACGCAGGAATAAACTAAATTCATATAAGGCGTATGAAACCTAATTATTTGCGTAAGTACTCAATATGTTAAGTCTAATAATAGTTTGTAAAAACGTTCTTTGAAACTGTCAGTGCTGACAGAAGTATACACTATGTCGATCGAGATAAAGCAGATAACTAATAACCTTTATTGTGGTCTTTAATAGTGCTCTTATTACAGAATTAAAATGGAGGACTAAGTAAGAAGTGAGGTAAATAATCCAATTATGAGATACTTCTTTTGGAATATATTTGACTTAAAATGGTGAAATATTTTTGCAACATCTTATACAGAAGCTTTATCTGGCTAACGTAATCCACTTTGAAAATTTTTGAGTGCTGCAAATAATTCATAACAAATATTATTACTGAAAACTGTGTCATATGTGACAAATGAAAAGTGTTATTAATATAAAACATATAGGAATTCAAATATGAGATGGTATCTTCTTTAAAGGAAACAGTTTTTGAAATCGAAATACCTTACTATTTTCAATATAAAGAATTTCTTAACATATAATTTAGGAAGTAAATTTTTAAATAAAAAATTGCATAATATTCAATAAACAAAATTTGATGAGAATTTTCATCCTTTAAATTTCTTCCAAAGAATTTTGTATTTCTTCATACAAAAGAAGATTACGTTTTAGCAGAAATGAAAGGAAAAGTTAGAATGTACCTCAGAACAATTAATAAGCATGAGCAATCGCAAAGTCTAATAATAGTCACTACCTCGCGTCTCATTTTAGGGAAATATACGAGGAAATATTGCGTGATAAAAAGAAAGACATCGAAAGTAATGACACCGCTCTTCCGCACAAGATACTGAAGTTCTACATATCAAGTAAAATTCGAAAATGAATGAGTATACCTATATCCAGTTTAATACAAAAAAAATGGCATGATGATGAATCTTTTTTTTCCTTCTTTAATACGATTTCCTAACAAAATCTAGGCATTTTTAAGAAGATTTTTTTCTCATCTTTGCCCAGATTTCTTGGACAATATTCACATGTCATCTCTCTCTGCAGACAAACGCACATGCAGCAAGAATTGTCCTAATTTGAACTTATTTTCTTTTTTATTACTTTGACTTCAAAATCAGTTGCTTTCTCTTTTTGTCAATCTTTCAACAAAGATAATAAATAAATAGTGATTATTTGATTCATATTTTTGATTCCATTCAATATACTGTAATGAGTAATCTCGAAATGTAGTTATCATCGTGCCATACGTGACGTGATACTTGAAGTAAATTTGCCAATTCTATATTTTCCAATCAATACCTGTATACCAAATATCGTTAAAATATACTTTGAAATAAGATATTGGGTAACCGATTATTTGGATTGAATCTACACTATCCCATGTTTATCTACCGGCATGCAACGACAAAGATGTGGTAGCTATTTGGGTGAAAATGGTGTTGGTCATGAACTACATCCCAGTTTCATGTGCGCGAACACGCTGTGATACGTGCTAGGTACCACAGAAGCAAGATTTGTGCCACGGTTATATTTATCAGCAGTGTTTTGAGAAAAGATAAGGCTTATGTAATGTAATGAGAAAAGTCCGATATGCCTCCTTCTTCGGAAAACTTATGTGATAAGGGAGAAGGACCGTCCACATGCTACATATCGTCTAAGAACAGAAAGAAATCATGATTATTCTGTATTATTATATACACTACTGGAAATTTAAAAAAACACATGAAACTAACTGACAAATACCAAAGTTGCACAGAACCTTATGAGAAGACAGTTAATACGATGATCAAAATCGCAGAGCTGCGGGCAAACAATTAATCGCGTTATCAGCCGTGGAATGTTGCAAGCTTTGCATCAGTTACTGAACTTCTGAACCGAGTAGCAGCCAGTTTACCTTGCCAAACAGACCTCCACCTGTGTCTGCAACATTATTAGCGTGCCACGACAGTGTAAACGTGCACCGTTTGTGCAATTGACAGAGTTTGAGCGAGGGCGTATAGTGGGTCTTCAGGAAGATTGCGCAACACGTGGCGCAAGAAGTCTCCACAGTGTATCGATGTTGTTGCTGGTGATCAGCAGAAGATGCACCTGCCCGTCTTCCTAGGTCCAGGCGGCTGCGACGCACAGATGCACGCCAAGACTGTCCCGTCTTACGACGAGCTGTATCAACCGCAGCGCGCTAATCAAAAAATTAGGGGTGTCAGCAAGAAGCATTCGCAACCGACTCCATGGAGCAGGACTACGATCATGTGTGCCGTTAGGGCGTCTTCCGTTCTCGCCCAACATCTTACAGCTCAATTCCAGTGGTGTCGCGATAGGTGTTTATGGAAGGACGAATGGCGACTTGTTGTCTTCAGTGATGAGAGTCGGTTTTGCCTTGGTGCCAATGACGGTCGTATGCGTGTGTGGCATCGTGCATGTGAGCGCCAACATCTGGAGTGAATAAGACAGAGACACACAGAGCCAACACCTGGTATCATGGTTTGGGGAGCCACATCTTATAATGACCGTTCTCTTTTGGTGACATCATTCAACCAGTCGTGCTACCGTTCGTGCACCAACAAGGCGATGTCCTTTTCCACCAGAACAATGCACGTCCACATGGAGCCCATGCTACCCAACTTGCTCTCCAACGTCAACTACTCTGGCCAGCACGATCCCCAGACCTGTCCCCCATTGATCATATTGGGACTGGAAAAAACGTCATATTGCGCTCTCTGCAAGACCAGCAGGAAATCAGTCCCAAATGAGGCATCAGGTACAAATTGCGTGGCAGGTCATTCTGAATGTCTACATTCGTCACCTCTGCGATCGTCTTCATGGCAGAATTGCAGCCTGCATTGCTGCACGAGGAGGGTATACAGGGTACTAGCTCTGACATTTCGCACGCCCTGTTGGCTATACTCTTATGCGTATGGCTCTGTCGGTGTGATCGTTTGTTGTATACGTGTTCAAGAATGGGTATATAAAATTTACTTCAGGTCGGTCCACGAATTTATGGTGTTCTTTTTTCATTTTCCAGTAGTGTATTACGAGTTGCCTGTTATGAAACATAACGTTGGAAGGGAAAAACTGGCAATTAATTGGAACAAGGTACATAAGAAAAACGTATTTTTGACCCGAAACCTGAGTAAGTACTTTCATAGTGTGTTACTCGGTATGTAAGCAACAGGGAACCATTACCAACAGTGTACAAAATCTACTTGATAGGGAAATTAAGCCTCAAAAAGACTTATGAGAATGAAAAGTGACAATGTTAATTGAATGAATGATTTTAAACGAGGATTGCCCTATGATAATAGGATCAATAAATTAATTACGGCTACGGTCTTTTCATATATTTAGTGCTTTTTCAATACGCAACGTTTTACTACGTGGTTGGAACATATTTTTTTCATTAAAAAATAATTTTGAAAGGTACTTAATAGAGGATTGTCATCTCGTTTGCACGGTGTTCGCATGTAATGTAAATGTTCATCTTTATTCAAGCAAGGTAACAATAAAGATGCGTTACCTTGGTGCGGTACGTGAAAACTGAAAAAATAGATTTGGTAAAAATGCATCTTTACCAGAAATGATCGTAACTAGTCATATATTTGAGAACTAAGATTTCCGTTACATGTCCATATATTATCATAACGAAAAACATACACCAAATAATCCCCAGTGTATACGGAGTGTAAGAGACTGGTGATAGCTCTGTTGTTATAGCACTCAGAAAGAATAATTCGAATGTTATATAATTTTCAACCACTGAATGTTGCTTATGAAGTAAATGAGTGCTAGAGATGAATATTTAGAATTAATGTAACCGGCCCTGAGGATGGATAGAATGTATCCGAAACGATAGCAAATATTGTAGTGGATTCTTATTTGGTCTCCTCAAGATATACTAGATAAAAATTAAACGAAACGTTTTCTCACTCAGTGTCAAATGCTAGCAAAGAATTTTGTCCGCCGTGAGGAAGGGTCTTTTTTAAGGGGAGTAACGCTGAACGTTCTTAAGGTCTCAAGCATTGTCGTATGAACGGATGATTGGTGTCTACGAAATATAGCTGAGCATCTTCTAGGTCTCAAGCTACACGGTACGCTGTATGCCCGTCGGCCATTCTCCGGCTAGTCCTCCCCTCTCCGTGAGCTCTTCATGTAGTTCGTCATATACAGAAATTCCGCTGAGTCTAATCTTATGCCAAGGCCACTGTCGTCTGCAGTACGACGCGCGAATAACGCGCCGTCAGTTTTACGACAGGTGTGATAGCTTGCAGACAAGTGAAAATTGTGATGAACAGCGAATCGAACCCAGGACTCCTGCTTTGATCGTACGGTTTTTAACCACTACACCACTCGTTCAGCTTTCAAACCTTTCCAGCGAGGCCGAACCCCAAGATACAATTATAACCAATCTTAACACGTAGGTGCGTGTGAAAGAGGTAGTAAAGCGCACTCAGTACAGGGTGTAACCTGGGTTCACTTGTCTCCTTTGTGGAGATGTGTCTCAGGTTTTGCGGGGTTAAGAAAAGGTGTGAGGCGATTGGGTGGTCTTGTAGTTAACACCTCTACGACCAAAGCTGGATCCTGTGTTCGGTTCGCAGCTCGTTGAAATTTTCACATGGCCGAAAGTTATTTACAACCTTGATAGTCTTAATTAAAAATCGGTGAAATCATACGAAGATATAAAAAGTTGCATCCCACTCTCTTCTCGACCGGTTTCTTTAATTTTTTTTCAAATTAACATTTTGTTACAGCAGAACCAAAACATACACAAAGGAGATTTACCACAACACCACTCGTGTGCAGAAAATTTTTACTCAGACCTCGAGTTATATGCATAACCAACCTTACACAGTTTGTAAGTGTGAAACGGGCACTAATGCGCACTAAGCATATTGTGCCACCTGGGTTCATTTATCTCCTGTATGGGAAAGCGTTTAAGTCCTTCCTAGGGAGGTAAAATGGTTAACTCCCCTGCAAGCAAAGCAGGAGTCCCGGGTTCGATTTCCAGCTCGTCGCTATTTTCATCAAACTGAATGTTACCAGTGTCGTTTCTTACATTCTTGGAAGTCTTAATTAAAAATCTGAGAAATCTAAGAAACCTAAAAAAAATATTTCAACCCCATTCTCTTCTCAACAGGTTTCATTCATTTTTTCAAAGTAACATTTTTATTCCGTCCATTATAGCAGAATCTAAAGACACAGAGTGTTGCATTGACCACGCAAGTCCTCAGTGAGTGTCACTCGTCGACACTCTCCTTAGTACTCTCAGTTCAGCGTTGGTCGCACGCGCCCTCATCGGCGTAATTGGACGCAATTTCAGCACTACATACGCGAGCACAAAGGCTGGCGCGCTCTGTCTGTAAACCAACACTCGCCGGGCGTCGTTCTCTCGCTTCGCACGTTTGTGTTGTTTTCCTCTCTCTCTCTTTTTGTTTTTGTGTGTGTGTGTTTTGTTTCGGGAGTAATTCGAACTTTTCTGACGTTCTTTGTGCGGTAACAAGGAAATGACATGTTACGTTCGACGGTGATGGTGATTCTCGTCCAGGGAGGTATTGAGTTTGTGCTTTCAGTCGCGAACGCAGAGAGATTTTGAAGTGAGTGAAAAGAGACTGGTTGAACAAGAATTGAATGAACATTCTAATCATTTTCCTCTCACATTATTTTTATAAATACATACAATAATTGATTCATTAACTGTTGTTCCCACTACATTTTATTAGTTGAAAAAGTCGTTTGACCAATTCAGTGGAATGGACAAAGGTTATATTGAAGAACTCATCTGCGTTAGCGAAAATCAATTATCATTTATTTCATTTATCTTCACACGTAAATGTATCAAATTATTTTGGAAAATTTTAATTTTTCAATTAATAATTTAATCAACTTAAGATTTTTTCACCCGTTGTAATTACTTGTGTTTTCGAGAAAAATGGTTATTTAATTAACTTTTTATACTTAAGAGAACTCTACGTCAATATTCAAAAACCTTGCGAAAGACTAACGTCCATAACCAAGGCATAAATCAGGTACACTGTAGCCATTAACTTCCATTATTTCACATAAACAAGCAACCATCCGCGAAGAAGCAATTTCCTTACTTCTCCCCTCATCACACAGAGTTCGCTGTTGTCGTGTTTATCGATTTCGGTGAAGCTGTTGAGAGAGTCCTTTGCGGTCGAGACAGTTTCTAACGAGGTATCGAACGTGTCACGCCTCTGAAACGCGTCTTTTAATCCGATTGGCGCTCCGCATCACTTAACGGCGATATCACTTAGCTCCACAATTGCCTCGTAGCAATTACAACTCCCGCAACCACGGCAATGTAGCCAATTAGCGATGTGTGGCTTCCAGGAAAAGGTGGTGATTCTGATGGGGACGTTCCTCCCACTCGTGTAATTACCTGGTATTGGTTTATTGTGGAGATGTAATTCATGCGAGTGATTGGGAGGTGCTGCACTCCTTTTATTGCCGAAGGTTTAACGAGTTCTCTAATGAATTAATTAATGACCTCATCTCTGTTTCTTTGCCAATAGGTCATAAAATGATTGTAATCGTTTGAATTAAGTTATTCCTCAATATTATAGATGATTGGAGATACTGTTAGTAGTAACATGTAGTACTTATCTAGTACTAATTTTTATTGAGCAATTTTATCTGTTACGTTTTAATCAAACTCAATTTCATTGCTCGATGTTTTGGAAATAAATCAAGGAATTGATTGTTGACTCTCTGCTAATATACATTTTTCGTCAATAACTACTTGTCATAATGGTTTTAACGAATTCGAAGGATAAATATTTACGGAAATAGGAAGTTGAGGTTGATACACAGTCAACACACCTTCCCATATGAGTCACTGACCTAACATGTCATATGAGAGATTTACTATTCTACAAGGTAGCTTACCTTCTATGCATACGTCCATTGATCAAATAATTTATTTGCGAGAGATTATCAATCCTTGTAATATAACATGTCTTATGTTCAGGTCAGTGACATATTTAATGAGAGTTTTCACATAACACTGT
Organism: Laupala kohalensis; assembly: GCA_002313205.1. NCBI lineage: Eukaryota > Metazoa > Arthropoda > Insecta > Orthoptera > Trigonidiidae > Laupala > Laupala kohalensis. Next base: position 381,948 of record NNCF01131154.1, on the reverse strand, counting down.
CTACGATAATCTTTTAAGAGAACTAGAAAACGTTTATCAAACATATTTTTTAGTTATTTTAATAAGTCGATATTCTTTTTTTTCTGAGCATTGTTTGTACCTCTATTTAGTTTCGTTTTTTCTGTTCTCCAGGAAGTAAAGATGTAGCCAAAACCAGAAAAAGTTTTTGTTTAAATTATTGAAAAAGAAATGTTACAAAAATTTTAAGAGTAATGAATTTTAGTAATAAATATTTAAATTATTGTCAGAAAAGCAGGTACAAACCGCGTGTGACCATGTGGAAGACAATAAATTATTTACTTCCTATCAATTCCGATTGAGGACATTCAGTGGCGGTTTTAACATATCATCAAACTCCCAAAATGAAATGAATAGTATTCAAAGTTCCTTTATTTACTCAAAACACTGAAATAAATAACGATACCTTATTTTTTTCTTGATCTATTTTCTTCCCTGCTTCTTATTCTATTTTCTCTTCGCTCATCTGAATTGGTTTCTGCTCAATATAAAATCTTACAAATCTTAGATGACGAACTTTAATAACAATTTCTCCAAGTTCCAATTCGGAGGGTTCCGTCTCTGTTATTCGCCTCATCTTTCCTCATGTTAAGCTCTGTCGCCTGGGGCTCCATTCCAAGTTTTCTCTCCGCCATCCAAGTGGCAGTGTGTGCGGCGGCGGCATCAAACGGTGCTGGCTTTGAAGCATGTGATGCCCGGGGCCACTCAGCCTCTTCGTCAGTCTTGAAGCCGCAGCGACCCCAACGCGTTTGTTCTCTCGTCATGTAATTCGTATTTTCCAGCATTGTCGTGTATTTCCCAGTAAACAGGGAATGGTTAAGAAGTTAGAGAACATTCTGAGAGAATTGTAGTAGGGGTTGCCTTGATCCTGAGGTCATCTGGCTCGGGGCATGCACGAAGAGGCATTTGTTAAGTATTTGTTTGAGAGTACATCAAAACTGGAAATAACTCATTAGGTTTTGGGTGTTTCTTGAGATGGAAAATAATTCTACTTCTCTCTTCGAAATTACAACTTCTAACGTAACAACAACTTATTAAAAATTAATAACGTCAGAACAACTTATAAAATAATGATATTAATATTAATAAACAGTGACAACAAAATACTAATAACCCTTTTCGCCAGTTCGGTCTAACATTTTGTACACGCAAATTGTGCTGTGCATTTCGAGTTTGAGTCAGTATTATCTTTTGGGGACACTCTGTTCAGAGCATCTGAACTTTGAGAATTCAAAGGAGAATAGTTCGGATAATGTGTAAATCTCATCAGCTCGTATTTCTTCGATATATTTGACAAAAAAATCTGCCACTGCCCTTACACCCTGGATCAGAATTCTTCAGATCCCTTGATTGTTTCAGGAGAGTAATTTAGTTCATTATCTCCGCGTGCTCATATGCAGTTTGTAACAGCTATTTTGACAATTAAGTTTATTTGACATTATTTATTAATTATTAACACGGAAATTTCTTTCTTTCCTTCCTTCTTTCCTTCCTTCCTCCCTTGTTTCCTTCCTTCTCTCCTTCTTTATTTCCTTCCTTCTTTCATTCTTTGCTTCCTTCCTTCTTTTCTTCCTTCCTTCTTTTCTTCCTTCCTTATTTCCTTCCTTCCTTATTTCCTTCCTTCTTTTCTTCCTTCTTTTCTTCCTTCCTTGTTTCCTTCCTTTCTTGTTTCCTTCCTTTCTTGTTTCCTTCCTTTCTTGTTTCATTCCTTTCTTGTTTCCTTCCTTTCTTGTTTCCTTCCTTTCTTGTTTCCTTCCTTTCTTGTTTCCTTCCTTTCTTGTTTTCTATCTTCTTTCTTCTTTCTCTCTTTCTTTCTCTCTTTCTTTCTTTCTCATTTTTTCTTTCAACGAGATTCAGGCCAAGACACGTTTTACACCTTACCGTGAGAGGGAATTGTTAGTGAATTTGGTTCCACGATACCTCAGAGCCCACTCGGTCGAACTAGCTGAGGTTTTCAGCTAGTTTTCCTTAGTTACTCCACACAAATGTCCATTCAGTACAACAAGTTCTCCGATAACTCAACATCTCTCCTTCCCAATTCCCATTTCCCAAGACACAGATAGTTGGACCCTAACCTTGACCCTAACCTCGTTATAAGACATAAAATAAATAAAATTTATATTTGAATTCAATAATCCTCCATCCTTTATATTAAGCATATTTCGTGAAACATCCAGCAATAGTAATATTACATGCATGAAATCTCTCTGGTGGGTATTGACACTTATTCCAGAATATAGAAACTTTAAAACTGTGCGACACATCAACTATCTACGGAGAAAATGCCCCAAGGACAACACGTCTTTCCACTAACCCGTGGGAGGTGTTACATGTTATCTATTCTTTATACGAATAAATTCTGTTTTATAAAAGAATGTTTGAGTATTTTATAACATTCTCCCACAAATGCTTAACAAGGTGAAAGCATTTTATTAGTAGTTGTTACAACAACTTGTATATTAACTTCAATATTTTACTGGAAAAACGCGTTTCATTAAAAAACTACTGATTTAATTCAGTAGCGTCGTTCCATATAACTTATTCTCTCAGAAATTATGCAAACTTGAGAGGTTAAATCCTGTGAACGGGTAGAGTGGATTTCAATAATATAGGGTTAAAATTGAAGAAAATGTTTTACCAATTTAATGTAATGAGAAATATTTTAGCATGGTTTTAATTTTAATTTTTTTAATGGAAATCAGAAAGTGACCTACTTTGTAAATATGGTTCAAAAAATTTATATTTATGATAACCTATTGTTTATTTATAATTTTGAGAGAATATTGTTATGCATATATAAGATAAGTTGTTATTTGGTTAAGAGAAAGAAAAGGCATAAGTCATCGCTTGCAAATAAAAATGTTTTATTATTATTATTATTATTATTATTATATACGAAATGGTTACCATAACTCCTAAAAATATACATCAAGTGATATGTTAAAATCAACAACATTTTTACAAAATTAAATCTTTCTTTAAAAATGATAGATTGTATTGAAAATGTTTCTCTTATACAAATATCACTCAGGCAATGGAACGTAGACTTATCAATATGCCTATAAATATATCTAAATATCATATTCCACGAACTGTGTTCACCGGGAAATAATTTGTTATCTTTATCGCGTTCCATTTTTTATGTGTATGAAAATAATTACATGTAAGTAGTTTTGTCTTTATGAACAAAATTTTTAATCAATCAAATAGAAAAAAGAGTTCCATAAGAAATGATAATTTCAGGGATGAAAGAAAAGAAAATTATTCTTCACAAAAGTTATGTTCTTCATTCAAATTATATAAATTACATTGGAACTTTCAAGATGGCTACCTAATTGGACTAAGAGTAATTTGCCACGTTTTCAACGTGATTGAAGTGGTGTTTAATTTCATTTACTCTTTTTTATGATGGTATTCCGACTGTCTGTTTTATCTGTGTTTTACACGTTTTCTACTTAGGTTCGTTACCGTTGCACTCAGCATGGGTCACACATCAGGTAAAGCAAAATATATGCTGTAGTAACAAGTTCTTCTGAACTTCCTTGAGGCCTGAATGATGCAAAACTTAATTACGGTTTCAAATTTCTCAACTCTAAACTTTGTGGAAGCAGAGAAGTAAAACTGTTTCGTCTGAAGCTCAGGAGGAAGCCGAGTTCTCGCGACTTCTTGAAAGTGATTTTCACTGAATTCTTGAGTTTATTTTACTCCTCCTGGTCTAATGCCCAGGTGAAGAACAGTTTTTCACTTCTATAATGAACACAGTAGAACTACGAAGAAGATAAAGACGAAGTAATACAGATAAAATACAATGACATTCCGGAGAACAAGACTAAACTTATTAATTCTTTATTTTAATTTTCTGCTTTGAAAGTTTGTTTTTGTATTATTTATTATTCAATAGAGTTGTTTTATGTAGATGCTGTTCACTCTTTATTTTTTACCAATATAAAATTAATTTGGTTGTAGACTGCAACACCTAATGATAACAGAAATCATATGTCGAAACGTATGCGCGTTAATAAAAAATTGAATGTACTTACGATGTCAATCAAAATTATTTTTCCTACAAGTTGAGTCATTAATAGAAAATCACATAATATGTATAAATGTAAAAATGTGACACCGTATCTGTGCGATAGTTATATTTGGTGCTTTAATCGAATAGAAATTTATCAACAAGGGGTTCTTCGTATGGTAGTACATTGACTTGCATCGATAACGTGAGTTAACATTCAAATTGTAATTGCATTATTATTTAGGAAGGGAGATACAATTGCTTTTAAAACTAGGTTTGTTAGTGGAGTTATTTAACATTCTCTTTCACGTTTTAAATTCTCTTTGCCTTTGCGTATTGATCACGGTAATATTTCGTGAATGATAACGCATATGTCAATGAACGCATATGTGATCCACTTGACCTTCCATCAACGTTATACGCGGATTCCTGTTCGGTAGGTTTGAGTTTTCATAGTGTACTCACTGTTTGAGGTCAGTCAACGCTGTTTTAAGTAGCATTCAATCTTTTCAATTTTTCACCAATAAGTGGAAATAATAGGACTGAAAATCAAAAACATTTTTATTCGTACTTTTTGTTGTAATAAAGTTTCGTTTGTTAACTTCCGTTTGTTCCGTATCCAAGTAAATTTTTTTTGTTTATGTTAATGTTTTGTATTTTTATCCTTTATTCTTTGTTTATATACCTTGCACCATGATTTTGATATCCTTTCCACGATGGAAATGAATTTGAAAAATCGATCGGACGTGGAAACCTGAAAATACTCTTTCTTTGTGATCTTGTAAAGTGACGGAAGAATAAAGAAGAACAGTTTGGTGAGAAATTTGCCAGTGGTTTATAATATTATATTTCTAAAGTACAATAACCATATTTGGACCTGTTATTTTGCAAGTTCGATATTGTATTTTTAAAACCCTTTATACTATTATACGTTTGGTTCAAATTCTAAGCAAATATCACCGGTCATAAAACGAGAAGTCGTAAAATAGGTCTATACAAAAAATACTACTCGAGCAAAACCACTACAAATATCTCAAACACGTTTCACAGTCTGCATTATACAATGGCAATAAATTTTTATATAGAGAGGGGGTTATTTTTTGGCAGTTTTATGTATTTATTTCGTCTCCTTTATGTTACTGTATTCTGACGTTTATTAAATAAACTACCTTCACGTATAAGCACATTCTGTTATTTGTGCATTCCATCATTCAAATGTTACATTATGTGTTAAAATACGTAATTGAGCCTATGGAATTGGAATAACGTACATATTAGTTTATTGTCCTTCACGTGGTCATACTCAGTTTGAACTGCATTTTTGACAATAAATTTATTATTATTATTATTATTTGTTTAAGTTCTACTTTAAATCTACAATAATAAATATTAAATATTTTAGATTAAATATGCGTTTTTTTTAAAAATCTTATATATACAGGAACAATGTTTCCAAACGTTTGTGTTCATCACACGTTTTAATGTTCGCTTCTGGTATTAAATTTTGACAAATGAAATAATAATTTTGTAATTTTGAGACTGAAAATTGTTACTAATTTTCCTCTAGAATCAGTAGAGCATAAATGTCCTATTTGCACATCCTAATTGCCGCGGTTTCTGTTCGGCCATTCCTGGCATTAACTCTTGACACAGGAGTGCATGAAAAGGAAATGTCCGTTTCCCATCCCCGTGGCCACTGTTTCTCCACTAACAGTCCTCTGATCAAATATGGAAGGCTCATTTCAGCTTCGCCCTCTCTAAATCACCGCAGGACAATGCAACCTGCCGTCCTTATGACAGAGTTTCACATCCAAGTCCACAGGAGTGGCAGAAGAAACGTAAAAGCATTTGGAGACAGACCTATTGGATAACTCATTCTCTCACATTTCAATTATACATTTCAATCAATACTCGTGTTTTATTTTATTGAGTGACACAAACATTTCCTTGAAATTTCCAAATATACTACATGTATCTACAATATTTAAAAAGTAAAGGACGAAAGAATTCAACAAATTTCCATTACTCTGGTACAATTCCTCTACTCAAATGTTCTGAGTCGTCTGTTTTTACTAATTTCAGACTTATTGTTGTGGAAAATAAAACTATATTTATGAAACAAATACGTGTTATATACTCCATGACAATTCATTAAGATATAATGGCTTTGTGAAAAATTTCTTTCAATTTTACAATGAATAACGTATTTTTATTAACTTTGTATTATTCAGTGTGAGAGTATAACTAAGGAATTGTGGAGATAATAGGTTTTTGTGGGTTAAAATAATATAATATATTTGGAAGTCAAATGAATTACGCAGCAATATCACGTATCTAAGTCGATACAATTCAATGCGAACGTCATAAATACACCCTATAGAATCTCATAAAACAAAACAAAAATATAAAATCTGAAAAAAAATAATTCATGAAACAAACTCTCAGGCGTCGTGAATTTTGTAAACAAAAGCAATGCATTCTCTCTCTCTCTCTCTCTCTCTCCTCAGAGAAGCATGGCGACGCACGAGCTTCCGGCAGCTCATACAGGAGCGCGCATGGTGGATGCGAATGGAACTGAAACATTAACGAGATTTGTTGACGTGAAAGTTGCAGCGATACGTGGCTGCATAACGAATAGCTACAAAGCGCAAGCACGCATCATATATTGAGGGACACTCTTAGTGGTCCATGCCTGCGTGGGAAGAGGTCTTCGGAATGTAATTGGCTGTATTTCGGACGCTCGATACTCCTAAAACAATAGCAAGCTACTGGCCGAGTGGATTGTATGGCGAGAGATGAAGTTCGACTGTTGTTTCCACCGGATGGAGGATTGTAGATACTTCGGAGCTCTAGTTTTGTGGGCTCAGAATTGTATGAAGAGAGCATTAGGGATGGATATTAGCTTTCATTTGAAGTAATGGAATTTGAATACGGGGATGTTTCAATGAAGGAATTGAAAATGTAGTACAGGCTCTATTTTGAATTCGTTGGAGAATGCCTTATTGAAATCAAATCGCAATATGAGAGCAATATACTCCCGTACCTTTGAGATACATCTGAAACAGCGCTCAAACAGGTTTCAATGAACGAGTTGTACTTCTATTCACAAAGTGCAGGGACCCAGTAAATAAGACGCGGTTTTGAAGCGATTTGTAACACCTGCAGACATATTGAAATAAATAGATTTTTTAATTGAACTGTGTATTTTTAGCGGTACCATAAATCCAGAGAAAATACAAAGATTTAATGTAACAACAATGTAATAAAAAAATTGCACACAGATTTGTTCAATATATTTGAATATATTGACTGGTAATGAACGCTTTACTCGTAACCCTGCGTCGAAAAAATCTCACCTTGACAATAGAAAGAGGTAGTGTATGTATATATA
>NNCF01131154.1:350844-374189 GCA_002313205.1 Laupala kohalensis | reverse complement strand
TATATATATATATAGTATACTAATGATTCATTTATTTTGAAAAAAGAATGCTATATAAAAAACTGCAATAATATTTTAGCATATCCTCCATTCCTTTATGACATTCCTAACTCACTATTATGAAATTTACTAATATGAATATGAAAATCAAGAGGACAATACTAAACCAAGGAACATTTCAACAAATACAATTCAACACGGGGATATAATTCTGAATATGATTAATATCACATTATAAGTGGTAAATATTTTATCACTACCTATTTTACTTAGGTTATCACATACTCAATAAAACATATTGCATAGTTAATCTCACATTTTTAGACATTACAGTGGAATGTTACTTATTTCCCAACAAACATATTTTTCGATGATACTGCACTAAGTCCAGAATAAATTTTGTTTATTTAGAATAAGTATACCAAAGACCTGCATTTAATTTAATAATCCATTCAACAGTGACATTAATAGCTTATGGCACTGAACGTTTTTGTTTGTCTTCTACATAAGAAATTTTCTGTCATGATAGAGTGCATTCCTGGAGAAATATTCAGTTAATTTAAGGGAAAGAAAAAAGTGTACATTATAAATAAGCAAAATGTCTTCATTTGAGTGAGTTAGAAAGTAAGAACGTTATCAAAAAATCAAATTGAGATCGCTCGTGATAAGTAACGCAGTGGTGAGTAAATTTCTCAAAAGATTATTTGAAAATTAACTTATCTTAATTTCAATTTTTTTTAATTATTGGATTTCAACCAAACATTAAAGGGCGCAATTGCAATTAAGAAAGAAATGATTATCAAAACATCGCCATGGTCGTTAAATATTTTTTAATCAGAGAAAAATCATTTTCCTAATTTGATTCCTTATGTTACAATTAATCTATTATTACTTTTTTAATATGACATTTTAATTGACCCGACAGGTAAATGTTTATCTCACACTGAAAATTGTCTGGTTTAAAACAGAGTGTGGACGAGAAATCGATACAAACCAACCATATTCCGAATGACTTAATAAAAAAGCATCGAGTTAATATTATCAAGTGTTTTGTCTAGATTGTTCAATTTCTAATGTTTTTTTCTATTGTTTACCACATGAAAAGTAAAGAATTAATAAACAAAATACGATGTAGTACAAGTTAATGCAAAAGTTAAAGTGAGTTGCTAGAAATGGCAACGTTGAATTTCTAATGAATCTAGTTTCAAGAGTTTTATGAAAATAAAAGTCCAGAAATCAAAAATGTCATTTGATTGAACTCAATGACATAATAAGTTCATGACACATGTTAAAGAAGTTGATGGAAATTATGGCAAGTTGATAAAAAATGTATTCTTAAAATCATTATAGATAAACAACATCACTTTTTTTACTAGATGTTAGGGCATTTGACATACTCAAACTGAAATACAAATTTGTTCAATTTTGTCAAACACATTTCTTGACTCAAAGGTGTGCACATTCACAATTCTTTTATACACGTCACTCTATTCACCTTAAAAATCAGAAAATAGAAAAATCACCCCGCTATTCACCCATGAGAAAAGCATTGAATCGTGAAAACAGCTCAAAATTGTTGGTACCCACCCGCTAGGAGCCAGGAATGGGTGGAAACCAAAAAAACGTCTGAGAGCTTTTAGGGGCAAAATCCTACATGGGAATCAGCCCCCTACCTTCGTCCCAGAAATCAAAGAGATTCAATAACATAAAACAAAAAACAATGTACAATAACATGTCGCAAGTAATTTTACTACAAAGTAAAAGGTGTTTGAGTAATATTTTTTCGAATATTTTATTTCTAATGTGTATTTTTTTATTTTCAAATATTCCGTTCACCGATGATTTCTAGATTTAAAATAAATAAGAAAAAACAGTTATAAATGTATAGTGACACTATACTCTCGACAGATTGTCCTTGCTTATCGTGCTAAATTTCCAAAGAGAATGTTCGTTGCGTAGCAGGAGGTCTTGTCGATTCTCGGAGATCATCTTCACGCCACAATGGAGCTCCATCGACGGCTCACGTACGCTTTCTCAGCCCCTCACCTAATTAACTCGGTACCTAACTGAAACAACGGGGACCTCTGGGAGAAGTTCGGATCGTGGGCAGGGGTGTCCAAAGCAACGCTTCTTCCTTCGATGTTACGAGAAATGAACATGACGCTTAACAATATGCACGATAAATTATAGTGAAACGCATAAACGACACTTTATAAGGCGCAAAAAACTTAAAGAGCTATCGTTCTGTACATGAAACATATAAACCCTACAAATTAGTGCTGGAGGTCAAAATTGTGATAATAATCGATGTTTAATGTTAAACATTCAATAAATAAAATTATGGTTTTTACTCTTTCTGGAATGCAAACAATTTCGCAAGTATGATTAAAAAGTAATATATCCTGTATTTTGGCAATACACACCAATTATTTACAAAGAAATTGATCACCGCGAATTATATTAATGTTTAGCTCTAAAAATAATGTAAATGTGAGTAATTTTCAGCACAATTTGGTTTAGAATAAACAAGCAATTTATTTTAACACATAATTTTAATAACACGATAACTTAAAAACAATTTTCGTCATGTGTATCAATTTAAAAAAATTAGAGTTTTAATTTAAATAATCTTCGTGTATGCCGATTCAAGAACCAATTCAAGGGCCACGAAGTTTAAAAACAGATTTTAATACTATTTACAATTTTTTTGTATGTAAATGATTCCATTGTATGATTATTGAAACGTTTTGAATGTATAATACACAAAATTTTTTAAGATATTAAAATATTTTATTCGCCTCAGTTTCTCTTAGAGAATTCTCTTTACTTATAGATTTCTCAACGCTGTCACCCAAAATCGTGATGTTTCATCGTATTCTCCAGCTAACAAAAGCGAATAATTATGATAACTATCATAACCAGTGCCTTCATTAAACTTTCAACCCCTTCGTGAAAATTTTGGAAACTAAGTTTTTAATTGAAGGTTATAAGATAATAGTCAATAACCAATCTAATCTCAACTCTAAGGATACTTTTGTTCTTTACACAAAAGTAAATTTCTCTTACCTATGGAGCACATGAAATTTACTTCATCAAGAGTTAATTTAACTACTCTTGAGTTTGCAGAAGAGTTACGAAATGACATTATCAAATTTTAAAAATGTTTTAATACACAGACATTTGGTTTTCACACTATGAAGCCAATATTTGCACCCCCCCTCCACCTTTACACACACACACAGACATTTTCCTCTAGAAAATGATGATAGGAAGAAAATCACTCCTCGACCTAGATTTCATTTCAAACTAGTAAAGAGCGAAATTTCAAATTTGTGAAGAAGTTCTGTAATAATATACATTGATCGAAGATGAGTAACGAGAAGTTTACGTATAAAGAACGAGTTAACTTTTCTATCGCGGCCGATATATCGGTAAATTTATTATAAGCCGTTAGTATTGGAATAAAACAAATAAGCATGTAATAAAAAATCATATGTGAATTGTTGCTTACATTTGTGATGATTTTTAACCACTCATAAAAATAATTTTTAAATTAATTATTTCCAACAATACGTGGTTGCAAACATTGATACATTTCCAGAAGAAATATACAAATTAAGGAAGCCCAACTGTTTATTTTAATTTTATTTCTGTTGTGCTATTGATCAAAACACAAAAAGAAAATGCTTCAAATGAATATTGTTAATTTCTTGAATGAACGAGGAAAATATGTACTTCGTCAATGAACCCAATACTTGTATTACAGTTCTTTTTTATCATACAATGGTGACAGCTGCCTTATGCGGGTATTTTACCTGTGAGGTTATATAGCTGGCAAAGCTTCTCTCAGTCACTTACCGGAAGAGGGGATGACCGGGCGGCCACTTGGGGACAGATAAGGGTATTTAAAGCATTTATATCGCAGTAGAAGACCATGAAGATCGTTTTGTGGATATTTCGGAGAAGCACTCGAATCTCTATCCCTCTACCTCTTTCGCTGTCTGCGTTTGCTTGCAGTTACCCGTTACAGTCGTCAAAGGACAAATCACTTGTCACCTCTGGTGCAACTACTTTTTAATGTTTTAAGGAAACATTTTACAAAAACTAGTGATCGGTTATCTAAATAAAGATATTTTAATAAAAACAAAACTATCCTACCGTGAAATTTTATATCACTAAAAGTATTATTTCAATCATAACCACCAACAGCTTACTTCGGCACTGTAAGGTGGTTCAGTTTGTTAACCAATCAAAGGCCAGATTACAAAATCATATTTTTACGTCATATATCGATGATAGGACCTCCATATACCAACGTTGTCAGTCAAGTGAATCTATAGTTCAACGTCATTAAGCCTAGCTATAAACGTCTAGCAATTTCATCTAAGAAGTCAGTTACTGGAATAAGCATCCCAGAATTCCCCCGATAGCCTGGGGTGTACTGTGCTATCTATGGTCGTATTTAAATGACGATGTATTTTACGGAGAATCACATTGAATGTACCATGATATATTAAAAACTACAAAAACCATACAGAACTAAAGTAGAGTGAATATTACTAAAAAAACTGACTTAAATCTAGATCTTAAAAACTAGAGCAAAATAGAAAAGTTTCATAACAATTTAAAGTAGAAGTCTGTCCATGACATTATTATAGTTTATGATTACATCGGTAAATTCTGATATATGTTTTCTATTTTATTAGAAATTATTAAGTGGTATGTTGCTACGTCGCGAATTTCAGTGTCGCGCTCTGTCACCAGGACAAACCAGGAAATTTAAATGACTTCGTGCAATCCCTCAAAGGACGTTCGATGATAGAATGAGACTACAAGCAATAGAAATGAGACAGCAGTAAAGTTCTTAACTAGTGTCAATAAAAAAGTCATATACTATGTCAATAATTCACTCACTCTCCTCGGTCTTTTCAAAAAAATAATGTAATAAAAAGCTAAAGTATATTTTATTTCTCGAAAATTAAAAGTGTCTACTTCCATGTACATCGATGGAATAACAAATAATAATAATAATAATCCACAGAAACTGTCATGGCATTTTTGTACGAAAGCTGCACCGGAAGATGAACTAGAAAGACAAGAGCACGTAGCATGTGATGTTGATTTATTGCATACAGCAGTAAGTAAACAAAATGGCTGCCAATTGAAATCTACTAAAATACCCAGATTTGTGTAAAGTTATATGTATACGAATCTTCATTTTCTTCAAATGTTCCCTTGCATATCCGTACCAAACTCTATAGAACGTTTATTCATGCGTCAGTACTATTATCACAAAATATTATTGCACATTTGCATTTTTTTGCATATAATTGCACTTTTTCGAAGCAAATACCACCAAATAATTGTAAAAAATATGGAAAAATAACAATAAAATATTTTATAATTATTTTTCTTTTTGTGATACGAAATGTTCTACGTTTTCAATACGTTCCAATTAAAACATGGCGGTAACTTTCCTTAGAACCACTTCTTACAATTTCTGGGTCCGAAAGAAAGAGAGACCTGATGAAATAAAATAATTATACATAAAAATGTATTGTTCATTTTCCTCTCGTCATTTTTATATTTTAATGATATGATTCCGATTGTAGTCCATATAAGTAGTTAAAAATAGTTGACATTTCTATTGTGAAAGTATTTGGGCCCAATCAAATCAAGGCAAAGATACTATGTAAACGTTTGTACGGGATAAATTAAATTATTTTCTCAGAGGTTCTTAGAATATCGTGTACTTTTTTAACAATTCTCAGTAATTGTGAGTTCTATGGTGGTCATGACGACAAATCATGTTTTCTTCAAGGTTCTTCTAAGATTGTTTCATCTCAGAAAATTTGTACGAAAAGAGGTGTCATATTTTAATAATTAAAACTTATTATTAAAGAGATTCCTATTACTGAGTTATTTTATTTCATTCAATAGACTTGAGGGAATTATGACTTCAAAATTAATTATGAATTACGGATATAGTAATTTTTCCACCACTAAGAAAAATAAACAGAAAATGTTAAGATTAAATTAATACATTAATTCATGTTTGTATAAATATCGAGTTAATCGGTCGTATTTTATCATTCAAATTTATAATTTAAAAAACTATTCCTGAATGATTTTTTGCAACCTATGTTTTAAGGTCTTCTAAAAGTATTTTACTTTTCACAATACATCGCAACATATCATTTTAGACATTAATTTTCTCTTAGGGTAACTAATAGTATCTTCTGAAAATAAAATAATAATGATAAAATCCACGAAGATGACATACATTACAAACGCATAATAAAATAATACTTTTATATATAACTTTACTTGGAGTTTTTGTAGCGTTAGGTTATTAAGACAGTAGAATAGCAAGTTTATCTCAAAATTAAGTCTGTGAAAAGGCAGAAGCCGTATCTTTATTCCATCAGCACTAAATCGCCTCGTAAAACAAGGAAGCAATATTTCCACTTGCATTTCCTATTCGTAATTGCACTATTCAGATAGGTATTTTCAGAGGTAAATACACCCTCTCGAAAGCCTTTGTGCAGCAAACATGGGAAATCGCGAGCAAAATTTTATTGCTAGTTGTTAGGACGAAAGTGGAATAAGAACTAGAGTGTTCCGATTCATCTATCTATAATCATATATATACACAAAAAGCACCACACATACATATATATTATATATACGAGTATATAAAATGTATAACTAAAGTACTTTTTGAGTATATTACTGTATAACTAAATTTTTAACCCTTTAACAACACTTTCAGGACAAACACCAGTATAATAATAATAATAATAATAATAATAATAATAATAATAACAATAACAGGCTCGCGACTCCTTGAGAAACACATGACCAAGTCGCAAACCTGTTGACGAAACGTTGTGAATAAATTAGTTATTTGTTTTTTTTAAGGGACGTAAAAGTTAATAATTGAATATTCTAATATGATTTCGAAAGAACATTCTTAGAATACTATGCACTGGGTAGGAACAAAAGGTTCTGATTTTTTGAAGAAGAAATATGCATATTTGATTTTAAATATTTTATAACACGTTGTATAATATTAATACTATTTACCTTTAAATTATACATATATACTCGAAAAAAATGAAGTAATATGTAGAATATATGGAATTCCTCCCTCTCATCAACCAATCAACAACCTCGCACTTGCACGTAACAAGAAATTTAAAGATTTACAGCAAACAAAAAACGTCGGGACACGCACCAACATAAAAAGACAAACAACAATCCTCTCGAAAGGCATAAAGGAAATTCTGAATTAGAGAAGGTAAAGTGAAGGGCGTGACTCACCGGTTTGTTGCTCGCGTCCTCTGAAAAGGGGTGGAAGGCAGAGAACAAAAAGAAACGTCGTGCAGTCAGGCGTGACTGCATTGTGGCCGATGAGGACACAGACGCACGGACGGCAAAACGCGCCACTCACGCCACAGCGATCACGGAAAGGCGGAGAGGCTCTTAAAAATAGCGTCCCCAATGGAAACGGATGAAGGAGTCAAACGAGGTCAGATGCCTCCCCTTCCCCCCCCCCCACCACCACCACATGGGGATGATTGGGAACATTCAGTATCTCATAAAAAATGTTTCGCTTCTACACTTTTTTAACTCACTGAAGAGCTTCAACTTCATCAAGTATCAAGTCACCTTCTTTGTCGTTTTTTTTAATTTACTAGCCACGACTACTCGCCGCTGACCAGAATTTTAAAACTTTTAATATCCAGTAATGATTGTTTCAAGTTTATTTTCAAACGGTCACACATCATAAAAACAAAAAAATATATTCAAAAATATTGGTAGTGAGAATTGGTATAGTTTACCTTACAAATGGTATTAAAACACCCGTCAACGGTCTGAACTATTTCAGCTTATTTTAACCGGCATTGCCCGGGTTTCTTGTATAATGTTCTAAAGTCATTTATTAGTTTCTATATTACTCTACTTTTATTTTATTAAATTAAATACCACTAAAGAAACTTACTCAAATATACCAATTGTTAATATTGTATGCTGATATGAACGTTATTACGTACTATTTCAAAATTCAGGTAGAAGGGTAATACACTTTAAACGCAATGATTATTAAAAATAGCGCGTAATAAAGACCTCTGAATTGTTTGATTTTCTTTCAATTTTAGATTATGTACTTCAAAACAATGTTCTTCACGGCCAGGATTGTTGATTTTTGCTTAATTGAAATTCTGATTCTACGATTCAGTCACGTAGGTTATACGGTCAGTGGATTGTCCACCTCACGTAACGCAATCGGACGCTGGCTGACACATTAGTCGTTAGCTTTAATAGTCAACAGTGAAGCGTGTGAAGATTCATATTAACTGATTAGCAACCAATTTAACTGCATTTTTATTTCAATAACGCTTAAGAAGAGTTCTTTTGTGGTTTCAAATAATTTTATTTATCATCTTTTTATTCCCATTCCAAATAATTAATTTATAATTTAATATTTCAATTTTATTAGTATAGATTTTATATGGAAAATATGTAAGTATACGTTTCGGCCAAATAAGGCTCATGATAACGATCGCTATTCAGGCTCAACTAGAAGTAAGAATTTATCTCCAGTCACATCGTGAAACATTTTGCGGGGAACAGCGTTTATGTAGATATAATTTAGATTATCGTATTCAGTTATTACATCTAGGGTGGTAAACAGTAGAGGGTTAACTTTCCCATCACATCGGTTAGATGAACTTAGACATTGAATCTTCTGGTCCTGACGGGAATCAAATCCGGGATATCTCCGTGGCTAATTAGAGCACAAGTCTTGAGGTACCGAAGGGCCCACACAAGTATTGTAATAGAACGAAAAAAAAATTCTTCAGATTCTTACCCCATCCTGACCCAGATTTTTCTCAGATTTTCCTTCGGGTTGAGGTGAATTTTATATAGATATTCTCGAAGCTCTCCCTAGTACAATATCTGTTAATAGTTAGCATATATAAACGATATTTTCCGAACAATCTATAGATTTTTCGGTTTAACGTATCTAGGGGGCAAGTGTTATGTCGTTAATAACTGCCAGTCGTTAGTAATAAAACAACTAAGTAGCCAATACACATTCAAATTTCAGAATATAATAGTCGATGGTCGCAGTTCCATAAATCCAGTAGACAGTAGCTGTAGTAGCGCCGGTTTGAAGTTCTGTAAATCCAGTAGACAATTGCCGTTGTTTCTGAAGCGCTTCGGTTGTGGTCTGTCTGCCGCTACACGCGGTGCAGCTTATAAGCGACCGCTTTCCCACCGCGTGTAGACGCCGCCCACCTCCTATTGGTGCTCGCTGACGTAGCACGGCGCCGACATTACTTGCCGCGCCCAAGCTGCAGTTAGCGCTGTCTGCGGGTAATCTAGAAACTCCTAACTCCCGCGGTCTTCACTGCAGCGTATGCTGCATCAAGTCAATTACAGGCACATGTTAGTTTACGTTATACCGCTTTAAATTACGAGCGTTTTTTGCCAGCAGGTGGCAGCTTTCGCATGCTTGTCGTATAGGTTGCATGATCTTTCGTAGGCACGTAGTCAGTCAAGGGCAGCCAGTGCACGATGGTGCTTGTGTTGCATGAGTGTGCACGAGAAGAACAGTGTGCTGTTGAGCGTTTTTGGGGGACCAAAGGATTGTCAACAGAAGAAGTGCATCGCGAAATGCATTCTGTGTGTGGTGACAACTGTTTCTCACGGATAGCTGTGTTTAATTTAATTCAGAAGTTTAACAAGGGATGGCAAAGCATCAGAGATAAGGAGCGTCTTGGTCGTCCTGCAGAGGTGTCAATTGAAGTCACATTACTTGAAACATCCACCGTACTGTCCCGACTTAGCCAGCAGCGGTGATTTACATATGTTTGGGCTCCTAAAATATCATTTGATGGCCCTAATTTTTAACTGATGACGCCGTAACCCAAAAGGTTACTCATTGACTGCGACTGCAACCAAAGGACTTCTTTGCCACCGGTTATCAAAGACTTTTAAAGAGATGGTATAAGTGTCTGAGAGTACAGGATGATTACTTCGAAAAGTGAAATAAATGTCAGATAGTTACTTTGATAATTATTGCCTCTTTCTAATATGCGAATTATTTATTGACTTACTACGTAAATTCACATATTTTAAAAATTCCGCTTTTTCCGACCACATGTATAGAGCATTCCAACAAAATATGTTTAATCTTTTCAATAACTTTTCAAGAACATACAGTATATCTGACATCTTTCCTATCCTCTTTAAATATTGTTAAGTCAATAAATGAAAAACAAAGTATTCAAAATGGAAAACAAGAATTCATGCATACTGGAATATCTTTTACAGTGTAGATCAGTCTGACAAAGGTCTTGAGCGTAATGTATTTTATCTTATGGTTGATCTGAGCGTTGATAAATGTTTATCATTCATTCCCATTAATGATTACCGAATTTCTTCTGAATCGTCAAGGTTTTTTATTTCTGTGTTTTAATTGTAAATTGTTTTAAACATTTTGAATGTTCAGTAATTATTGTTCTAAAATTATTTTCAAAGTATATCCATCCCGGGCAACGCCCGATAGTTCTGCTAGTACTTGTAAAATGGGAGAGTAATATAATGCCTATCGCTCTTGTTTTGTTTCCTCATCACAAATATTCTACTTCCTCCAACAGAAATGTTCATCACAATATATTTCAAAGTATATCCATAATCTCCTTACGGAATACCATTCATCACCTCGTTCCACTATCCTCAACCTCTCGTCGAATCAATCCTCTATTCTTCAAATCAGCTCTCCATCCCTGAGATTCGTATTCTGTTACACAGCCTGTTCAGAGGCTGTACACAGACAGTTAATTAGGCTCCAGACAAAGACTTTCCACCAAACACTGAACCATCGTCATCGTCAAGCAGGATAGTGTTACTGGGAATTCAAAGAGATAGCAGACAAAGCAGGTAGTCGCGAGATCTCTACATATTTTAATACTATACCTACTTAAACGTCAAAGAGAATAAAATCGTCATATCACACTTTTCATACTTTTGTGTTATCAGAAATGAAAGTCCCTGTTATGGAAAAGAATTCCTCCATTTCATACATTTAACATTTCAATAAGAAAACTGAAATTATCTGACCCACGGTAATTTTTTGATTCTTTGCCGCGTTATTGTTGAAAAATTATTCTCACGTGTAATAAAACAAACTGAATGGTTTAAGCGATATCAATATAACGTAAATCTCCATTTTAAGAATGAATGTTGTGAATACGACAGACCATTCAACCTTTCAAAGAATTTGAGGACACAGTAATAAACAGAATTGTGAATTAGAAAATGTTTGTCATCAAACAAAGCAAGTAAAATTTTGTCTAGGGCACGTGTACAACCTCTGGGAATGGAAATTCGAAAAAAGCAACAACCTATGTCCGAAACAGATTTTCTTCCCTCTACCTCCGCCGCCCCCCCTCCAAAAAAAATATTTTAATGTAGAGTTAATGTAGTATTATAATTGTAATGGTATTGTTTAATATAGTTCAATAATATTTTTTATATTTGAAAAGTAAGGGTGATAAATCTCTAATAATCTTAACAGATTGATAAAATGCTTGAAAAAAAACAACAATGTTCTTTACTCTTCTTAATTCCGTGACAACGGATCCTAATACTAGTGTTCCTTTTTACGGAAGGGTGAGACAGTAAAATTATGATGTTTCTTATGGTTCATTGAGATATTTTAGTTGGGATTCGAAGAAACAAATAGTTCGGTTGTGTATGGTATCATGTTTTATAAAACCTGTAGACAACGTACAGGAAGACAGATAACAGAGTTTAGTTTTCACTAGTAACAATTTTTTCGTCTGGAAGGACATTTAGAAAAATAATCGCAAGTTCTTATATTATTATAATTGCAATTGAAAATATTATGTATGAGATATGTGACTTCTCTAAGAAAGTGCATACCTTTATCGGTTAACAATTTCATTGATGCTGAAGACTTCTAACATGCACATCAATAGCATTTAACCATACCTGTAACAGAAAATAATGAATTAACCACATGAAAATAATTTGGATTCTCCTTTAAAAATAATTAGGAATATAGTGAGTAATATACAAATCATTACAATGAATTAACAACCTTCAATCAAAGTTAATTTCCAACATTCTTCATGGATTTTAGTATAAAAGAAGGTAAACATGACAATAGTAGGAAGTTCTCTGTGAACTTCACACAATATCATATCGGCACGCCGTGTGCCACAACATCAGAAATAAGAACATACTAGAGAGGCCTAATATAATTAAGTTAACTTTATGTTATTACGTTTTTGTAAGAAAAAGTTTTAAAATGTTAAGACTTTCAAATAGACGCTTTTTATTTTAAAAATTATAATTACTGTGTATGCGCTAGACTACAAAACGTTATACAATTGAAAATGCACGTACAATCTGACAAAAATCATGATTTGGACTATAAAATATATTCATAAATATTTTTATTCCAATAAAGTCAAAGACAAACTATCGCTTCCAAAGACAAACTATCCAGAGACAAACAGGCCCAAGGGGTTCGCGGAGGGTAGAGTTCCGTGATTTCTTGACCTCGGCACTAAGAGATGTGACCAGTATCTCACTCCGACCGGTTCTACCTCAGGATATATCAGATTCTCAATTTACAGTATACTGAGAAGGCCTGGGAGTCAGTCTGCATGTTAAAATGTGGTGGAATATCCTCACCCCATGTGGGTTCGAACCTCGGCCATCCAGCCAGTAAACAGCGTTCTACTCACTAGCCGCACTGACTCCTTTTTTCAACAAAAATACCTAATAATTCTTATTTTAACGATCATCCTTTTATATTTTCTGTTTGAAAACAATTGCGTTAATTAACGACAAATAATTCCAGAAAGCACCTTCAAAAACTTCACCTTTTTTCTATAAATTCCCATCGTTCTCGAACGTTCTCGTCTATTCCTTCTCACATTCTTTTGTTCAGAAAAAAAATTCGAGATCATTATAGTGAGAAAAGCTTCAAATAATTGCAGGTATTAAGTGAAACAAAATGAAGCAGATGAATCCATTACGGAACAAAATACTC
This sequence comes from Laupala kohalensis, assembly GCA_002313205.1. Taxonomy (NCBI): domain Eukaryota; kingdom Metazoa; phylum Arthropoda; class Insecta; order Orthoptera; family Trigonidiidae; genus Laupala; species Laupala kohalensis. Next base: position 361,093 of record NNCF01131154.1, on the reverse strand, counting down.
AGAATGTGACGTCAAATGAGAGAAAAAAAACTGACAATAGAACCTATAAATGTGAAACAAACGTAGTACTTCATTTTTATAAAATTGTAAATAAATTAAAAAATAAGGTTTAAATTATTGATATGCATTTCTCCCACAACGTTTAAAGTTTTTAGGCTCTTTATTTCTACGGCCATTCTTAATTTAGAAGTACCTACATACTTGAGCTCAGAATACAGTTACCCTATTTGAAGAAAATATAAAATCATTAGTTTGAATTTTGATGTACCCATTGTTCCGTGTACGTATTCATACTCTCATGAATCTTCCATCTCTAACCTACGAATCTATCCCGCATTGCAGCCTTCTCTTTCTGACGACTCCCATCAATTCCATCTTCTCGAAGTGCAAAGTGCCTCACTCCTACGTGACAGGAAGAGTCATCCCTGAAACGGAGCTCGTCTCCCTTGACTCTTCACTCCCCCCTTCCCCTCCGTCCACCCACCCAGAAACTTTTACACCGCATGCAGATACGCATATACGGCTTGCTTTATGGCCCTTAAAATCCCTGGTGGGCAGGCGATACATCGCGGGAGCCAGCCATTCCACCGCGGAAGATAAGTAGAACGTAGCGACGCCACCGATCCGCTGCGCCCTGTTTTACGAGTGGTCTAAAATGACGTCCTCTCGCTGCAACATCAAATCATTCAATGCCTCCCCCTTCGTACGCCGCCGTCGCCTCCATCGCCAACCTCCTCGATGTCTCTCCAGAGATAATGGGACAAATGGCTTTCCACGACCCAATTACGAAATCTTTAAAATTGGATGGTTCGCTGCGAAATATTATTTTAGACATCGAAAAGGTGTAGGATCTTATTTATAAATACTTACTTGACGTAAATATAGTGAAACTTACCCAATATTATGTTAATTCAAGTAATTGAATTGTTTTTCTAATTTAAGAAGTTTCTTTCGTTACTTAACTTATATATTTTAATGTCTGCTTGTTTTATATTTTATGAGTGAAAGAAAATTACAACGTTCATTTCAGAGTTTCAGTGGAGATTTAGACTTTTCTCCAAATCCTATTAACTCGAAGATAATTCAATTTCCATCCTCTTATTTCAATTAATAATAAAAATATTTATAAAATATTCCAAAATACGTTTTCCATCAAGTGTTAAGCAGTTTATTGCTTTTCGTCAAAGGTTCAAGAAGAAGAAAAAAGGTTGTTCTTAAAATGAATTTCAAATTCCCGCGGTTTTCGCGAAAAGTGTATGTTCTTTACAATTGCCAAAATCGTCCTAGATTTGGAAACCCGTGGTCGAAATAAGAAGCAATGAGAAGATCTAAATAATTAAGACCAAAACGAATCAGCTCACTGAACAACGAAACAGTTCTTAAAAATAATTTCTTCCCTCATATTATTCATCCCCGTCGTAATTAAAAGGCATGGTACAAAAACACATTATCATCACAACTCATATAAAAGAGTGGAACTAAAAAGCTTAATAAACTTACCAACCACGGTAATCATGATTTTTACGTTTTCTTCATTTGCTTTCAGACACGATTCGAATAATTTAAATCGAGTAATAATTCCAAAACCTAACCACTAATAAAATATAAAGATATAAGGGTATAATATAAAAAGGATATAATTATTTAAGGAGTGTTAAAATATGGGAAAAATAGTATTAAGTCCAACACCCTTTAATTATGAGTCGAAAGTAATAGTTTATCGCAACTTTCTAGAATGAAGTACAACGCAATGAAATTTAAGTATTATCTCACTTTAAATTCATAAAGAGATTATTAAAACTAATGATTCAGTTGAGCAATTTATTATTAATTTTTCATTATTACAACACAAAACTTTATTAATTTGTACAAAGCAACGAGCAAGCCTATATCCGGAGTGGAACAGTTTCATCTTACGTCAATTGGAGCTAATAGTGACCCACATTTTAGTACAAATTGATTAGATGGGATCGATCTTCCTGCGCGTCGAACTGCCGCTGTATGTTGCTATGACCAGTGTCGTTTCGCGATACTGTGCAGCTGTTTTCAGAAACGAGGTACGTAAAATTCTTTGGCGCCTCGAATAAGATCGATAGACAAGTTAAGGGTTGATGAGAAGCCCTTCAACCTATGTTCGGAAATACCCGGGACAGTGGATTGCAGAGGGATGAGGGTTGGGCGAAGGTAGTGGTCGGGGTAGAGTTAAAAGAGGACGGGGAAAGTTAGGGCTTACTTACGACCTGTAATGGACGTTTATGAGGATGTTTCGAATATTATAGTAGTTCAGGAGAACTGCTAAGAAGTATGAGTCGGCGGTAAGGTAACGCATAAAAAATAAATTATCTTAATTCGTAGATCAGTAATCCTTTTTTTTTTATCGCACAACGTTCCGTCTAAAGATTGTAGACTTCCTCAGGTATCTTACCAATAATGAAAACACGTTTACTAGAATGCTGTTTCAAAATTTAGTTAACAAAAATTTATTAAAATTGTATAATGTGTGTGTAGTAACAAATAAGCAGATAGAATATCATATAATTTATAGTAAAATCATTCAGACAAATCATCTGTGTCAGATCATAAATTTACGGTACATCATTTTAATTTTTATGATAACTATATTTTTCAGAAATATCACTCCGTATAATTTTTTACATCTAATATTGAAGTACTGTCTTAGACTATAGTGTGACCATTATCAATACAATGTGATGGTAGATCACTCGGATCCTCTTTTCTCATACTTATTTGGTGTTCTGTAGTTCACATAGGCCGTTTAGTCTGTCCTATACATACAAGTAATACAATATTGAGGGTTGTTCTTTCTTGCTCATGTACATAGTCATTTGTCTTATGGGACTTCACTACTGATGAATCACAATTACAGTCTAAAGGTGTTCAGACTACTAAAAATGCTATACAATGAATTTGTGGTCTTCCACCTAAGGGTCATTGCAGAGATAGTATTAAGCTAACACTCGTAATGTCTCTCACAAGGTTTTGCGACGTCTTGAGTATATAAAAGAAAACTACAATATCTACACTGAACATGGTATGAGCCACAAGTGCAATACAAAAGTGAAACACAAGTATTGACAAGGTACTGCAACTATGGGAAGACTCAAAAGAGCTTTATATTTATAATTAAGCTTTTTAATATCCTACCAATCAAAATTATAATCTGACTATAGATATGAACTTACAAAAGAAGAATTAAGCAATTTCTCCTTGATAATCCCTTGTATAATATAAGTGAATTTTTCAATTTCATGAGGAATTAAGGTTGTGAAGTACAGGTTGTTTAGAATTTTCTTATGAGATGTGTGTGATTAATTATTGTGACACTCCTAATGTATGTGATGTTTCCTTTATGTGATGTTTTGTTTTCTATTTGTTTGATGCTTTCGACGATTGTAAAGCTTCTGATGTCCTCACAATCTAATTATTGAGTTAAATGACTTTATTTTCACAGATTGGATTTATTATATATTCTCCACAGTGGAGATTGAATCGTGTATTTTTTTAAATAGATAATAAATCGAGTTTTTGGAAACACGGTCATTTAATTCAATAATTAATTTCTGTAATTATAATATAATTCTTCACAAACGTAATTACAATGTGTCCTGAGAAGTATTCTATAATAAACTTTTAATCATTAATTCAATAAATTTTAATGTTATATTTTATTTTATGGACTACTGAGGAGTCACCTTCTTAATGTCCCTTCTTTTCTTACGCTCCGGTCAGGGAGAGAGAGACAGAGAGAGAGAGAAACAGAAAGAGATGTGGTCTGTGAGAACGGAGCACTAATCGTGTATTGAAGAGCAAATAAGGCAGTGAGAGAGTCGTTGAAGAGAGTTAATGAGTGAGTGAAGAAGGCAATCGGAAAGCAATTAGTACGGCACATGGTGGCACTGCAGCCAGTTTCCACTTCTCCAAACGGAGTTGCCCTGTCTCACTTCAATAGATGTCCTATCTTTTACTTTTGAATTTAACTTTGTTTTGGTCAAAATTTTGGTTTGTAATTGCGTCAGAAGTTTTTGTGTTTATTCTTTCATTGTCCCCGGATCTCTTCAACAACAATAAAAAATACTAATAATGCCAATAAAATGTACATGATTGAAGGAACTTCTTTGCTTAGTGCAAAGCCAACAATCTAAATTAAGTTTTTAATGTTTTGTCAAAATCTACTTACATGTTTTACGAGAGCTCTGAAACTATTACAACTATCTGAAAACATAGGTCAATCTAATTATTCTGTGAATTTCCTCAAATTAACTGTGAATAAATCAAATCTTTATTGATTTATCTTGTTCATAATATAGCTGAATATCTATTTCTAAAAAGAAATTCAATCATCCAGGGTTGTTTTTAATGATATTTTATCAAAAATTACGTACACAATAAGCATAATTAAATAAAAATACTCAATCTCTTTTNTGTGTGTGCTGTGTGATTTTATGATATAAATAAATTCATGCATATTTGTTTTTAATTTTATTATTTTATTTGTAAATGAAATATACGAAAATAATATAAGATGTGGTGTAATCTATCCACTGTTTCATAATTTTAAAGTATTTTTAAATATTCAGTTCAAACAATTACTTTTTATATTGTCATGTATTTTTGTATTCTTTTAATATTTCCATGCAAGCATCTGTAATTGACATAAAATACTTAAAAATTGTAAAACTGCGGATAGATCAATACTTGTGTGGAGTTTTGTTGTTAATATTCCATTAAAGTTATGGAATTTTTTATGTATAGTAATGAATGCTGAATATTTTATGAGATTTCACTTTTCTGAGTGAATTTTTCCTTACCAGCTCTTCACACACATCGTTCATATCTCCGTTGACCTTTTATCTCTGTCTGTCCACATTAAATCGACCATTACTCGTTACAGGGTCTTTTCATCGCGTTCTTATCTCACTGTGCCGAATCTAGGTCAATTTCTCCCCATATATTCGTCCCAAAACGTTACCAACTCAACCTTAATGGCATGACATCCTTCACTAGCTAATGTTCAACCGTGTGTAAACGCACTCAACAAATGATTTTACGATTGATAGATTGATTAACCATTTACTCCGCTACTACTAGGCATTAACTAGGCATTTTTTATGTCAATAACTACATATTCATTGATGACTACAGTACACAGATCCCACACACATACATACCTCACAAACATATCTACACGTGTGGTAAACGTCTCACCTCAGCTCAGTGAGCTTAACCTCTGAGAGAAATGATGAAATATTGTGGTCGTGATAATTGAAAAATAATGGCTTTCGCTGGTGTTGATATAGCGATATGCAACCATTGACAGATATAGAGAATTGGAAAATTGTACTAGTTGCGAAGAGATAAAACAGTAATGTCCAAGACTCCTCGTTAGAGAGGCTATCCCAATATCTCCATTATTGAGTACGCGTCCTCTCATCTTCTTTTATCCTTTCCCTCCAACCATTTAATGCTTAACCGAGTTACTTTTTATCTGTAAATTAATTATCAACGCAAGCTTTTAAATTAGAGACAAAAAGAGTAGAAGAAAAAAATATAAAATACTATCTACTGACCAAGTTTGAAGCAAAGATTTAAATGAAAACAAAATACCCTACATCAGGGATCGGCAAATTGCGGACCGCTAAACAATGCCATGCGGTTCACAGTAGTTTAAATGGTATGGTCACGGTTATCACTCGTTTCAAGTTGATAATTTGGAAGCTGCAATCAAAAGAGTTTTTTGATTTAAATGTTTCTTTATTCAATTTTTTATTCCCGAAAATCCTCTGCCTTTTTAGCAGGATTAATGACATTAAATATAACTTACGTTTTATTCAACAATTTTAAAATATTATGTTGTACATAATGCGCCCCACAATGTATTGAAGGTTTGACGAAACGGTCCAGACTCCAACTGTTTGTCTGGTTTGTTTCATGCCATCTGTATTACTTATAGTCTTCTAATAGCATTGAATAGATGGATTTTACTACTGATCATTAATATACTCTTATGTTGAATTTATACTCTTATGAAACTTATAAATCTTTTTTGTTCGTCAAGAGTTATTAATATATTTTTTCCAGATAGTTATAACTAAAAAAATATATTCAAAATTCCTATCGTAAACGTAATAGATATAATAGTACTTAGAATAACCAATTTAATTCTCAAATATTGATAAACAAATAAATTTTTTTTCTACGTGTATACNATATATATATATATATATATATATATATATATATATATATATATATATATATATATATATATATATATATATATATATAACGAACACACTCAATATTAAAAGAACAAGCTCCACTTAGTTTTAGTTTGTATTTCCAACGTTAGGGTCAGCAAAGAAGAGAATTATTATCGTCAATGAAGGTGAAGTAATTGAATTTATAAGGATTTATGAAATCCCAAACAGAAATATCAGAACCTTTACTGGCATCTCGCCTTAAACCTTTCACACGTGTCTCCTCATACCATTACCAAATTACCGAAACAATGGTTAAACATTTGCATGAAACTTGTTTAAACCCCCCTACTTAAAAATTAGGCAATATTTCATCTTTTAATTAGTAAAATAGTCTAAATAACGAAGTTAATTTAATTATTTGTTGAACAGAATAAAATATAAATCTATAGCTTAAGAATTGAACATAGAGCATCAAACATTACTTAATGGTTGCAAAACATACATAAGTCGTCGATTAAAATAGTTTCAGTTCCACTTTAAAATAATGTTATCGATTGAAAGCGATATCGAAAACCCTTGATCTGTTGAACACTTTAAAACGTTCTATACATTTTTCATACATTATAATATAACAACACTTTTACATTACATTGTAGATTGAAAGTGATATAGACAACCCTTGATATGTTGAAGACGAATGTTTGAAGAGAAATTCAGTGTCTGAGAAAGCGAAGGAAACGCCGCCGATCGTCCGACATCCGAGTTCGAGATGGGAATAGCGCGTAGTGGGAAGGCGCTCCGATTGGGCTGTCTCTGGGGAAACGTTCCTTTAATTGGTTCTTCAAGTTGATTGATCGGCGCCGCATACGCGGAGAGAGGTGATGGTGCGGGAGGGAGAGGGGAGACCATTGAGAAAAGAAACGAGAGGGAATGACGAGACAGGTGAAGCAGTCGGGATGAAGAAAAGGGGGGAGGATAGATTAGTGGAAGAATGTATAGAAATTGAATGGTGAAAGAGACAGGTGGTGAAATTGGTGAAGACTGACGCTTAACTAAGGACACACATAAAAGATGGGTTGAGTAAACGTTGGGGACGAAGTTTTCGGTATAACGAGACCAAATTTCAGTATTATATCAATGGCCAGATTAAAACGGTGACGAGCCGGGAATCGATATTCTCATCTCCTATATATCCCTTCCGCTTAGTTTTCACAACTGTACATCCATTCATCCCACGCCTCTTACAAGGAAAAAATATATTCGCATACCTATGGTAACATAAGATCATATAAAAACAATTAGAGAAAATATTCCCCAGATATGTTCACTCGATGGTAAAACTTACCTTTTCTTATTTCTTAGTAAATATTTTGAGCTTTTACATATTTTTGGGCAACGTCTCCCTCCAATTCATTCTTAGCGTCCTTCGCCCCCGAATCCATCTCGAAGCTGCTTTGTCACCGTCCAAATTCCATCACCACCCACGTCACTAAAACACTCAGCTCTCAACATACATGCTGTCAACATTATTCCTACTTCTTAAAGCTCCCTATTCCCCACAATGCTTCCATATCAATGCCACATGGATTCTAAATATATTTTAATGCACATGCGTCTTCATTCTTACATATATTATTGTACGTATTATTCAATGTTACATTTTTAGTTGGCCATCATGGACCGGGTTTTTCCCATCCTGGGCCGGGTTTTTCTCCGTTTTTCCTTCGGGTAGACGCGAATTTCTTATACAGGTTCTCTAGGCCTTGTCTAGGGGCGTGTTTAATGTAACAATAAATCGTGAATTTAGTGTTATTTCAACTCTTATGATTTTTAAACACTATACTCAGAATAATCTATAGTTCGATAATAATTTGTACATGTAAATTTTTTGCGNGTATTATAACTCGCAGCTAACTTTTTATCTTATCTAGGAACTTTTGCTGAAATTTTTGAATCCGCCTCTGCCTTAGGGCCCTTGATCGGAATTGATGGGATGGTCCCTTGCTTGCTTCCGGAGAATAAATTAGTTTATTGTCCTCCACGTGGTCATACGCACTTTGTACTCTTTTTTGAAAATAAATTTATTAAATTTATTATAGTTTATCAGTATGAACAATTCGTCTATAAATACACGTAAAATATTTAACCAAAATTAGTGTACCTATAACGGTTTATTTATTATATAACGATTTTGCATAATTGACTTCAAATATACTAGATAATTTTGCATGGTGTTCTTATTAATAACCTTAAACAAGTATTAGTTTCCATATTTCTACTTTTCTGAAGTCAAATGTTTACTTTATTTAATTCCAAAACTTCATTACCACGAAGAAATAAGAATACATACGGTTTTTAGTATATTTTACAAATATGTTCGTAATTACGAATTATTTTTAAATCAAGACAGAAGGAAAATACTATATTTAATTTAGCTGCCACGACTTGGTCACTTAGATTGTATGTTCAGTCCACCTCACGTAATGCCGCTGTACTCTGGTGGACACATTAGTAATCTTGAATGTCACCAGTAATGCGACACCTACAGATAAACACACAATTTTAATTGTTTTCTGCTCTTCTATTTCATTAATATTAACCATACTACGCATTTCCCTTGCACAAGACTTTAAGAATAGTCCTTCGAAATTTCATATATCTCTGAATACGTTTTCTGATATCCATAGTATTTACTTTAATTACTATTTATTAATAACTTTATTTCTATTTACCACTAATTACAACTATCATTGATCTCGTAGACACAATCTGTGGATCATTTCAACATTTGATCTTCAAACGATTTGCAATTAGTAGTAAGCATTTTAGATCGAATTCTGGAGAAAAAAGTAAATGTAATTAACTACAAACATTGCCTATTCTAGAAAGAAAGATAATTGTTATCTTCTTTTCTCTCAATCTTTTATGAAGATAATGCTATACAGTTCAATATACTCAATTCTTCTTTCAGTTTTCGTTAAGTAATCATCTTTTAAATATTGAGAACAGTTTTAATATTGTGAATCTGCATTCAAACATAGTAATAAATAAATAAATAAATTTATTGTCAAAAAACAGTACAAACTGCGTATGACCACTTGGAGGGAAAAAAAAACTAATTTACTCTCCGGAAGCAAGCAAGGGACCATCCCATCAATTCCGATCAAGGGCCCTAAGGCAGAGGCGGATTCAAAAAATTCAGCAAAAATTCCTAGATAAGATAAAAAGTTAGCTGCGAGTTATAATACTAATAGAATGTCAATATGTTTGTAATTTTAAGCAAAAAATTACATGTAAGTTATTATCGAACTATAGATTATTCTGAGTATAGTGCTTAAAAATTGAAATAACACTAAATTCACGATTTATTGTTACAATAGACCCGCCCCTAGACAAAGCCTAGAGAACCTGTAGTATGTTTGGTTCAGTTATTAAATATAAATAAATCTGTTAGAGAATGTAGGTTCTTATTATTAATCTGTCGAACCATCTACTAGAACATTTTAACGTTCAAATCCTCTCTTTAAACTCATCACAAATCTTCTACCTTGTGTATCTTGATAAACGAATCAATGAAGCACTTATTTGCTCTAGGCTGTCACAATGTATCTCATCATTCTCTCGTTCACTCGACTGAAACCATTAATGGGCAGACCCCAATATTTTATTTCAAGCTCTTTAGAAAGTTTACAACATTATAAACCTCTCGCGTAAAATAAAGTTTTAACCGCTCCATAAACGTGTTTAGTAAGTAGTTGAATACGTTGTTACTTCGCATCGCAGTTTGGATCTTCTGAGTTGAATCATTGAGTACCAGCCAGTTGAGATGAAGACGTCTCTTGGCAAGTATCACGGAGGATTATATGATACCAGCTGAGTATACGTGGCTTCGCTCATGAGAATTGTGAGATTTTGATGATATAATTCAAAATGCATAAAATAGCTGTACGTTAGAATATATATATATATATATATATATATATATATATATATATATATATATATATACACACACATATATATTTTCA
>NNCF01131154.1:315968-349307 GCA_002313205.1 Laupala kohalensis | reverse complement strand
ATATATATATATATATATATATATATGTATGTATGTTTAAACATGTCAACTTTCTTAATTGAATTACAAAAATAGTATACGATTATTTCTTGGTTTATTTGAGACATTGAAAACTAGTTTTTGATAATAACATTATTGTAGTATATGACCAGAGATATTAATTTGAATTGTTGTACATTTTACTAAGGTTGTCAAAACTTCAGCCGTGACTAGGGACAATGGACCCATTTTACTACGCGTTCGATATACTAGTGCACACAGTGCTGTACTAATCCATCAATGATACATTTTAAGTAGTAGTTTAATTCCATATTGTCAACAGAGACTTTGTATGGAAGTTAATCTGTATCTTGCGTTAAATTATTTTACCTTTTCTACTTAATCTCTTGCAATTCTTCCCTTGTAATGCAATTCCCTTGTAGTTCGTCTTCGCGTTCACCACATGAAACCCGGAATAAAATTGTCGTCTTCCATAATAGTACAATTTCAACCTTCTGACTTGTTTCAGCTCATGAATTGCGACAATTTATTTAATTTATTTGTGATATGTGAAAAAGGGGTTCATCACCGTGGGTGGTATTATAAAGTATAATGAAGAGTTGACAGCTCTTTCTTCTCTTCTTTCTGGGCACTCGTGGTATCCAACATGTGGGGACCCTGAGAAGGGGTTAGGCATACACCCAAATTAGACCTGAAGTAATTATATATACTGAACAGGGTTTGACGGGGACTGCTAATCCAGAGCATGAGGTGGGCCCCAACCCTGTTTAGATACTTAATGAAACCATTATTTGCTCTTAACTTCCTACACAGTATTTTCTCTAATATCATCCGCATACATTATAAGTTATAGTTGCAAATTTATTAGATTTTTTTAGTATATTCAGTCATAATTGTGAATGTGTAAGTAATACTGAGTTGGTTTGTTGACAGTGTACAAGTGTAAGTTGTTAGTGCTGTTTATTTACAAAGTGGAGGCGCATCTAAGGAATAAGCCGCTCACCGGGGCCTAACTCATGTCTTAAAAGGGAGGATTCGGATAGGTTCGTGGCCCAACTCATGCTTTTATTTTTACCTTAGTTGACTCTGGGGTCCGACTCAGATGTCCCCGCCCCACCAACGACAACGCTCGAGATAGGGTCCCTGCCATGTTTTCGAAAGGAGGTGGATTTTACGCTTACTCAGAGACAATTCGCCCTCAATTTCTCAGCAACACGCTGCCGAGCGTAGAACGTCTTGTTGAAAGCAAATGAGCTAGCGTTTGCTGGCTCTTGATCCGTCTAGGGACGCCCATTTTCTGTTCCTCCGGTATAAACGCCGTAACACGTTTAAATACAACTTTTACGCTCTGTCTTGTTGTGTGTGGTTGAATGTAATAAGCACGCATGCATTCACAGATGCATTTACAGCAGAAACATCAACAATTCATACTTTCACTGTAAGAATCACGTCCGTTAAGTAAAGATTGACATTTGTTCTCATGGTATTCATATCACAAGAATTTATAGAAAAGCAATTTCTGTGTCGACTTATGGTTATGGTGGTGAGATAAAAGAACCCGTGGAAAGGAAAATGTCCTTACGTGAAAGAAATCAGAAGAAATTGAAACTTGAAACTAATAACGTAGAAAATTCGAAGCGTGAAAGACAGAAAGTTATGGATTGTGAGAAACCAATAAGAATGTTAATCATCAAAATGGAGATGCTTTGTTTTCTTAATTATTTGTGAGTGGTTGAGAGAAGTTTTTATTTCGTGGTACTCAAAGAGAAAAAAAAGCTTTAATATTGGATCTTAATAAACTTTGATGTGTAAAATTATATTTTACGACTTATTATTTTGAAGACAATTACACTTGCAAGACAAACAAATTATAGATACATAACAATATTTTTTATATTTAAGTTAGAGGTATCCATTTTTTCAGTCCACCTCAGATCAACTTTGAAATCTCAGAATTTTATATTTCTTCTTGCAATTTAAGTGAAGTGCACCCTTAAGAAGAAGAAAATCAGATTTTTCAATTTTTGTTTTTAAGTTAGAGGTATCCAAGAACTAAAAAAGACGCCTAAAGTTGACTAAGGCAGAGGCGGATACAAAAAAATTTAGCAAAAGTTCCTAGATAAGACAAAAAGGTATCTGCGAGTTATAATACTAATATAATGTCAATATGTTTGTAATTTTACACAAAAAATTACACGTACAAGTTATTATCGAACAATAGATTATTCTGAGTATAGTGTTTAAAATTCATAAGAGTTGAGAAAAAAACACTAAATTTACGATTTATTGTTACAATAAACACGCCCCTAGACAAAACCTAGAGAACCTGTATAATAAATCCGGCTCTATCCGAAGGAAAAACGGAGAAAAAACCCGGGCCAGGATGGGGCTACAGAATTTATGTACACAACCATGCCAAAGTTGAGTACACATAAAACTAAATTAATATGAGTCATAAGACAACACAATCATGCAAGAAAATAGTTTTTGAAATTGTTATGAGTTATTTAAAAAGTACTACAGCAATGGTGTGATAAAGTACAAGACGAATTTAACTTTTATTAAAATCAATAAATTCTTTTACAGTGTGGAAGCACTGGTGCAGGAGGTAGTTTTTAACCGAGGATTTGTAGATATTCAATTTCATAATATCTTTTATATTATTGGGCAGGGAATTATATAGAACGATTACCGAATGATAAGGTCCTTTTTCGCAAAGAGTGGTTGACACTCTAGGGCGATGAATCACAGAAACCTACTATTGCGAGTATTGTGTTCGTGAACGAGACTGTTTCGTATAAAGAAAGGGTGGCACTTCAGTAATTCGGTGTTAACAAACACGACTGTTTCATAAATATAAATGTAGGGAAGTGGTAAGATATTTAATTCCTTGAATAAAGGTTTACTAGAGTTTCGGGGAGTATATATCATGACATATCTCATTACGTATTAAAAAATGTAAAGCAGATAATTTTTGAATTTTTATATCCTACAACTTAAAAACTGCAAATTTACGACTTTCTTGATAACTACAAATACAACCAAAATTATCAAAATCTAAGACTTTAAGATCTGAATTAACTATTGATTGATTTATTTTATACGCAATGACTCTTATTCATAATACAAGATAAAATAAACTTTAAATACAATACAGTATAACTAATTTATTCACAGAGGTAAAACCTTTTATTAAGCATCAATATCGACAAAGTATTACCTAATTTGTTTAGTGTAGGGTTAATTATTCATTCATTAAGAACAACAAATAAAATATTTGCTCTATTATTTCTTTCTTCAATTTCGCTCGTAACACCATTATACCACTTAACTTCGGAAATTATTTTCATTTTCCTTTCAGGCCGTCCTTCGTCATATCTCTTCTCTTCCCTTCAGATATACCTTCTTCGCGTCGTGCCCTTCCATCCCTTTCTACCCTCCCTCCAGATGCATCCCACGTGATCCCTTCGCACAGTCCCTATCTTCAGCGCCTGCAGACGAGAGCGCTCAAACGCTGATGAGAATTTCAGCTTCCTTGTTCGCAAAGGACTCAATAGACCCTCGGAGGAATTACGTTATTCAAATAAAGTCGTTCGACTGTAAAGCAGTAATTTGAACAGCTGTTACCCACAATAGAAGCTAAGATAACAAGAAGGTTACATTGTACAAGCTGTTACTGCTTTCTAGAGGTGTAAGGTAGTTAATATGTGCAGCAATAATTCATACGAATGCAAAGCTACCGCCTCTTATTGTTTTGAAACTTGTAGATCATCTATGTTTCTGTGGTTTATAACTTATTTCCGATCCCTATGGGTTTAGTTTGAACCAAAAGATATTCCATGTCATAAAAATCATCATCAAATTTAAACTAAAAAAATGATTACATTTAAATTACAATAAGATATATAAAAATAATTTTGGAATGAAAATAACGCCATGATGATTCAGTGAGCGCTGTGCATACGACGGAAGAACCGGAATTCAAATCCCGGCAAGATTTTACTCATTATTTGGCGTCTCCGAGGTTAAAGCACAATTTCTTAAATTAGTACAGGTTTTATCACGGGGAAAAATTGGCTGTAGCGCGAATATTTTTACATTCCATGTTGTTCTAATAAAAAGGGACCAAAATTAAATTGGTTAAAAATACATTTGGCATAAAGTAGCCAGATGAAGACGGAAAGAAAAATGAGAAAAACATGAAGTGAAAGGAGAGGAAAAAAACGGAAAAAATATATATCGCGAATTACGGGCTAGAGGAGTTTTTAATCGGATGGTAGTACGATATTAAATTCTTTCAGGAAACACGTGGGAAACTATATCTCCATCGACATAAGACAGTTTAAAGGGTCTTTTTCGGATTTGCCTTTTTCTTACAGAAGAATGTACAAGTAATTTCGTACATCTTTCGTAATAACTACCGCAAGAGGAAAATGGTGACCGGTAGGAATTCGAATCGGGGATCTCGTGTGTTGAACACAGGAGGGATGACCTCTACACTACCCATTCGCCTTCCTCTACTGTATACCACTTCCATCCAGACCTCGAACTCCGGAAGTCCTGGTAACAATTTTCACGTAGGCAAGCGCTGTCCAACTAGAAGCCATACACGGACCGTGAAATTTTTCTTGTTATAGAACATTTTACATAATTTTTTTCTTCAATGGTTGGGTTTCGCAAGTATAAATAAATGCTGTCAGAATGAATATTTGATATGGCATACTCAGAGAAAATAAAAAATTGTTTTCCAATTACCCCGTCATACAATACGACATGAAAACCTTTTAATATAATACAAAGTATTAAAAATTATTTCCAAAAATAAAGAAATTTACTTTTTAATTTTTCCAGTCTGAAATAGTATAATTTTGTTGATGAGAATCAAAATACAACATTACAAAAAAATATGACTCATTAGTTTTGCTCATTTGGGCAACATTGGCCATCCGTGCCGCTCCGATCGATCGAAAGTGTGTAGAATCGCCCGCGGGTAAGATAAGATGGATAACGCTGACATAGGTTATTGTGTCTCTATGCACGTGCAGGGAAGAAATACAAGCATACATCTTCTTGACCATTACAAATATGTGATTTTTCTATTCACGTGTAATATATAATACATATTGCAAATTCTTAATACAATTGATCTTCACCAGATTTTGTAAAAAACATTTCATGAACAAACATAATACCTTTAGGAGTTGAATGTAAGTGTAGTTATGTATAAAGGTTTGAGATATGAAACTTGAGAATGGTTATACAAGAGAATCAAATATACTCGAATACTTTTATCGAAAGATTATATTACATCATGACTTACTGCTATTTAAAAAATACTTTGTTGAAAAAACATAATGTACTTTCACTTGATTGGAGAACATGATTTAGTGTAACACGTAAGAATAAAAGTGAATTCAAAAATTAAATATTTCGACAATATTTCTGAATATTCAATTAAATATGAGAGTGAAACTGATTTACCATTATTGCGATCATCACCCATTAATTGTTTTGAAAAAAAAAATTGTTTTGATAAGTCACATGTCACACGTTTTATAACACTGCTAATTTTTATGATACTTTTCTAGTCATTAATTAAAACGTTATTATGTAATCATACAAAAGAAATGTCAATATTGAAAGGTTTTGAAGTGTGTAGCAGCATCCTATGCTCAGAATGTATACTCAGAATACTGCTACATATTATCATGCTATACCCAGAACATCATCACTCCATGTTATTAACATGTAAACACACGAAAGATATTCTGTGTTTGTGCGCATTCCTAAGTCGACACTTACCACGAATCGCGAATGTTATGAAAGCTAACAATTGGAAGCTTACTATCCACCAATTGGATAGGTTACCAAGGACAAAGTTGTTGATCGCAACTAGAAATTCAGTTTACTGTGAATCATCGTACGAGCTACTACGTTCACATTCGCTCTTAGATGCTCAGTGTTAAATAGAGCCTTCTCTGAACTGTATTACTCACGTACCCACTAGCAATATAATTACTCGAGAGCTCACGCTGAGTAGATGTCTCTATGAAAGTGAACCTGACTGCACCGTCAAAGTTGGATCAACGTCCAGTCCAGGGATTAACCGAGAAGAAAAATTCCTCGCCTTTCCGGACTCGAAGTTCGTTCAGCTACTAAGTGTCAGTTTGAACTTTGTGAAGTTATATTTCAAGATTGTTACAGCTCCAATTCATGAGTTACAGCTAGAACATTGTATTGTACTTTCAAGAATCTGCTGACGATTTTCGACGTGCCCTGCTGTCGTTGGGACCAGATAGTTTCTTCATTATTTGTTACACGTTTTATTTATACAATCATTCAATTTCGCTTTGTTTTTCACGTTACATGTCATTTCATTTTATAAGAAATAAAACTTGTCCATTTTCCTGACATTCTTTTAACATATTTATTTTGAAGGGGAAATTTCGTTGTGGAACTGTTCAGAACCTGTGAAGTAACGAAATACAATCACCCCCGACAGTGTATTATGAAACTTCTGTGGTTGATGTTACACAAAAGAAACTGTAAATTGCCCAGAGAAGTAATGTTGCTTAAAAATATTAGTAATCCAATGCAATTTTTACTGGTGTTGAATTTATTTTATCTTATTAAACGAGAAATTGGAACCACATCATTTAGGCAATTTGGGCGATAAAAAGAATCTGCATGAACTCAGCTTTCTGTGCTTGAAGATCTAAGCAACAAACAACACTCTCTAAATCCTTTTCTCATATTAAAACTTGATACACATCTTTAGAACATGACATTCGATGTATTATGAGAATTGATTTTCGTTGCACAAGGGACTCCATTTTCACTCTTATGGTATGGACAGTATTACCAATAGAATGCTAGCCAATAAAATAACGATGGTCTCAGTCGCCCACGTAATATATAAAATAACGATGGTCTCATTAATTCTACGTTTTTTTGCTCCTATCCAACTTGAATACTTCACTATTCTATGTCTCATATTAATTATCAACCGCTCCACAGTTGTTACTTTCCCGGGTCGTTTTTATCGCTTTTTAAATTATTTATCACTTTTTCTTGGCGATGAAAACAGGAAATTATGTACTTTACAAAAATTATATTCTTAGTCACGTTCTAGTTTAATGTCGTTCAATTCAATATTCTCTGTTTCTCTTAAGTCTCTTGATTCCAACCTTTAAGTCTCACCAACAAGACCTCATGAATTGCGTTTCTATTGACATTGCCTTTGTTGCGCCCTGCGTGACGAGAAACACATTACCACGCCGGTTCGCTGTAATACTTGATTTAATATTCATAATCAAGCAAATCTGCTCTCAAGACAGCATGCAACTATGTAATTGGGCGAACTGAGGTTTCTGTTTCATCACAGTCGATATTACAAGTACCGATTTCTCTACGTACGTCCATAAAAAAAGTGATTCAATATGGTGTTGAAATTTTAAATGTGTAGGAATATTTAGTAGTGAAATACCGAATAGTTAGCTAATTCACTCATAGCTGTACATAATTTAATTCCAATAAGATTTTATCTGATTTTCCAACAAAATAAATTTTACATTTCGCATTATAACAAGGTGAATCACAATAATACAATATTACTGTAATTATATTCAATGAAACAGCAATTGTACATACCGAATTTAATGTATATCAAATGATAATCACCAATTCCAAGCAACTATTCAATGATGATCCAGTTTGAAATTCTAGGAAATTTCGAATTATCAAACGCGATGAAATACACATAAAATATTACAAGACTACTTTACTATAGGAAACCATACATGTAATCCCATTTTCCATATTCTGTATTTGGAATTACGAATGGAATTTGAAAGTATGTGTTTAATTTATCAGTTTAATTTAACAGTAATGGGAAAATGGAAGTCATTTTAAAATGAGCTAAAAATGAACCGAGTACCATGATTTGATTCCAATGACCGAGTGAAATACATGGTAGCAAACTCTATCTATAAATGGAACTTTACTGAATTTAACGCCCTCTTCATGAATGCACTAAAATATGGGAATTAATTTCATTAATATATACATAAGAGCTATACTATAAGAGCACACGCTTTGAGACAAAGGTTATGCAGATAAAAATCAGTTTACACCGTGTAGTTGAATATTCAAAACCTAGGGATCCTCTTTGATCATTACATTTTTTTGGGGGTGGGGGGTGGCTTTAGGGTTCGTCAACATTGATCATTACACACTCAATAAAATAAATATCACACTAATGCAGGGTGCATTAGAACAGAAATCACAATGCACAAAGCATTGTTAACCAAATTTAAAACAGTACTACGTTTTTACTATACTCATTTATTTCGTACTAATTTAGAGGACGTGTAAAATCATGTATGTGATTTAATTTCATAAGATAATATTCTGTTTTGT
Organism: Laupala kohalensis; assembly: GCA_002313205.1. NCBI lineage: Eukaryota > Metazoa > Arthropoda > Insecta > Orthoptera > Trigonidiidae > Laupala > Laupala kohalensis. The sequence continues at coordinate 340,889 of NNCF01131154.1, read as the reverse complement.
TGTTGTTTTCTCTTCACGGAAATCAATCTTATTTTCACAATGATTGAAAGATTATTGTTTAGAGTCACTATGACTCAGTAGATATTATCTGGAGTAAAGATGATTTTTGTAAGCTTTGACATGTACAAATGTAGTATTTAAGCTTTTATTCTCACAATATAGGTTGGTTAAAAACACGGAGGAATTATATTTTTTATAAAATATATAGAAATTTTACTGATGAGATTCAGGTTGTGAGGTCTGCTATTTCGTCAGACCATTTAAATTATTTACGATTGATAAAATTATTCATTACAAAGACCAAAAACAGGGGATGATAATTATTTATTATGTTTGTATAGATAGATATATCAGGGGAAAAAAACTAGTGTGCTCGGTATGACATTACGATTAACTAGAATCTAGGAGAACCTTAAACGGGAAAGTGACATTGTAGACCTAATGCAACTACAATAAACAGATTTTCTTCTGTATGTTATTTACTGGTAGAACACCGGGCGTTTCAGTAAGTTTGAAAAGAAACTTAAAACAAAACTGGACATTCAAAATTTTAAAACAATTTACGATAAAACAAGAATAAAGAAATATTTATTTACAATATCAAACAAACATACAAAAACCTACATCTACATTCAAAGAAAAATTGGCACTGTGAATTAGTGTAGTTCACCTTACACTTGTCAAGAAGTCTGCAATATTTTAGTTTATTCTGCCTGGCGTTGTCCAAGATGCAAAGAATAAACATTCTAAGGACCTTGGGCGATGTCTGTGACACTTATGTTCATTTCAAAAATTAAAAACCACGAAGAAAACCAAAATACACTCAGTTTTCAATATTGTATGCAAATATATACGTCATTACGAATTATTTTATAATCCAGCAAGAAGTTGCACACACTACAACAAAATAAATAAAGCTCATAGTTAAAATCTATAAATTCTTTGTTTTTCATTTGATTTTTAGTTTACGTACTCAAAACCTAATGTTCTTTACAGTTTTCACATATGTTTTCTTCTACGATTAGGTCACGTAGATTATACGTTCAGTGGACATTATACATTCCTCACGTAAGGCAATCGAACTATGGCGGACGCTTTAGTAAGCTTCACAGTAACAGTCATGCGAGTGAAGATTCACATCTCCTTAGTAGCAATCAATTTTAATTGTTATTCTGTTTTTGTATTTCATCAATATTAACCATGCTTTGCACTAATTGCAATAACTCTTAAAAAATATCCTGTGAAGTTTTAAATAATTTGATACATTACTTTTTTCCGGTTTCCATGACACAGACATTCCATAGAATTTATTTTTATTAGTATTGATGGATTATTAAATGTCAATAGTTACATTTTTAAACTCAAACCGAAAACCCTTTAGAGACTACTCAAAGTACCGTTCGGTAGTTCAAAAAACCCCAACCCTCTCCATTCACTGAAGATAAATTTTATGAAAAAACAACAATACGGGGAAGTATAGGAATAAAACAAGTTAAACTAGTGATATTATGTTTTCATCGCGTTATTTTGCATTTACAAATTACGAAACACGGTGCAGAATCTTTGACGGAGAGGAGAAAGAAACGAAAGAGTAAAACTAGTATTAAGAGTGAAGGGGTTCAAAGAGTAAAATCGTTACGATATTTAACTTCTCCCTCTAACTTGAACATCGCAATATCCCCCTTTCTTTAGTAACGAGTTTACTCCCTGATGTCATGAATCACGTCCCCTCTTGACATCTACACCTCAGAAAGTGTGAACCTCGTACATATTTTTCTTTCATTTACAGATAACGAAGAAGCAAGTTGACGTTTCACCCAATGCAATCTTCCCGGTATGATACTAGCTTCTAGCAAATACTACCCTTTAAGTACTTCTCCCGACAGAGAAATAAACCTTTAATTCTCCAAAATTCGTAAAGTACATGCAATTATGCTGTTATCGATTCCAGATTTTAATACACCTTACCCGCCATTAGATGGACTATTTAATAATTGTTAACTTACAACTTCCGAGTGCCAACTCGTGGAGGATTGTTTACATCGTCAACGGCCAGGTGAAAATTGCGACGGACAGGGACTCAAACCCGGGACCCCCTGCTCTGGTGCTGTCCTGTGCATCGTTCGCCTCGACTCTCAAGTAAGTACACAATATCCACCCTGACTTAATTTATAAATTTTACATAATGTATACATTTATATTACATATTATTATTTAATAATTGATAGAATTAAATGGTATCATAAGAAATCTCTTAAAATCTTAACAAATCTTTTAAAAAGATTAATATTATAGAACTTTAGTCACTAACCTATATGAATATGTCACCGAATATTCCGAAGATACATTTCATTTTCTTGCAGCGTACTTTTTTTGTGGTTTCTCGCAGCTCTGAAGTATTGCCATTTATGTCATCGATAAAGCACATAATGCTAATACGAGATCATACATTCTACGAACGGTGTCAAGTGCGTTTACAGATTATGATATATGAAACATCTCGTAACACATCTCACTTTTTTTCATAAAACTGACAAAAAATATTTTGAATAATATGTAAACAGGATGATAATTAGACTACCGGCAAACATAACCCAACCCCATTGAATTAATTAACACACTTACCTGACAGAACTACTGAAGATTCAAGAGCAATGAATATTGTTGGGTGAGGTATAATTAATATTCGCACACTATTTATGAAGGAAGTTGAATGTTGCTAACATTCTGTACGATATACACGTTTGCAGCCATGGTTACCAGGATGGTCAAACGAGTCAGTTCCTAAGATGGCATAAAAATAACAACAGATGTAGTACACGAGAAGTTGTCAGCCGTTTAAACATATCTAAGCATCTTTCAATTGCATGAGAGGTTTGTTTTCCTTTACATATAATAATATAACTTCCTAGCCTTATTATTTCCGATTCAAGTGGGATGCAGATGTATATGATGCTTCGTTTTATTTAGCTGGGGAATACTAGGGTGCCGGATGCCCTTCCTACCGCACCTCCCCTGAAGCGGTGATTATGAATGAAAGTGGGGTGGATGATTATGAGCGAATGTTGTGGTGAAATGATAGGCAGGGGAAACGGGAGAACCCCGAGAAAATCCGCCGCGAACGCCGCTTCGTCCACCACCTCGGATTCTACTTGGATCGGACCGGGTTTGAACCGGCGTCCCCAGAGCGCGTTAGGCACTACGGGTCGCCCCTTTAAACATATTTTATGGAAAAATATCATTAAGACTTTTGTTTAGAGTATTCAGTTCTACGTGAGTGAAAATTAGACGCTTGGAAGATATAAAAAGAAGAGAATGTAGTTTCAGAAACATGGAGCTATTGAAGGAGAGGAGATGGTACATATTTTGAGACACCAAGGACTAGTGCAGCTCATACTTGAGGGCTCTGTTAATAGAAGAAGTCCTAGATTGAAATACTTGAACAGGATAATTGCCTGTAGATCGTACTCAATACTTGAACAGAATAATTGTATGTAGAGAGTTACAGACTATGGAACATCTTGACTATGTTCTGCAAACCAATACGAGAATAGATTATAATGAGAAAGATACGTCGTTAATATTGTTACCAATGTCGTTAATATCGTTAATATACATTGTCAATGGATCAACTCGGTTGCAGTGAAATATGTTTTTGGTAAATGATACCATAAATATACTTTGAATACATAGTTTCAAAATGAAAAGTTTTGTTTCTAATTCGATTGTACACATTCTTAAATGGGCTTTGATGAGATATTTTGAATAAGTACAAAATCTGTGCGAGAATAATTATGAGGCTTTAGCAAGAAGCAGATAAGTATAATAACAAATATATTTCGATTTAATAAATAACTACTACTTGAAGAAATGTTTATGAACGTAACTCAAGATAAAACATTGATAAAACGTTTTGACTCAAGAAGCCAATGTCATTCTCTTTTGAATGTTACTGGGAGTATACTAGAGAACAATTTGTGTCAGTTAATTACGAAACAACGAAAGCAAACCAGTCCAAGCGTGAGATTAACCGTTGACAGACCGAAGGGTAGACCAGAGGGCAAAACGCACCAACATCTCCCCAATGAACAAACCGCACGCACGATACGCAGTCGCTACTCATTTCCGGAATGGGAGAGACCGGAAATACCCCGGCAACTGGAGATGGCCAAAGGGAGAAGGGAATGTTTAAGGGTAAGGTAGAAACAGTCCTAAAGGATGGGAAATGTTGAATGTGCAATAAAACATTATTTTCCTGCACTACAAACTTCCTGTTGTGTCTCAATTCTCTCACGTTCGATTGTAATAAATTTTCGTTTGATGTACCAGGAGAGTATTTTGGAAAGGAATACAATGTTTTCTCTGCATATGGAATTTAAGACGTGTGGACAATATAGTAGAAGCGTTGACGCTTCAACAATAACGCTGCGCATCAATACGAACATTGCAATTATCAAATATATAATTCTATATATACATACAATTATAAATAATGAACATAATACATATAATAAAAGAATAAATGATGAACATGTTAATACACAATAGATTTGAGCAAAAATTATTTTCAATTCACTCATCCACTGCTTTATCACTTGAATCAGGATTATAATGCGTATAAGGAATAGTTCTTTAATTTTTTAAAACTTTTAAAAATTATTCATAGTGAGTTCTGAATTCTATTTCTTGTTTTCTTTTAGACAAAACTAGGTTCTTTAAATAATGTTAATAAACTATTACGAACTTAAAATGTATGCAAGAAAATCCAATTCTAAAAAAACAAAATAATTGTTAAAACAATCAAAATCAATTGTATAACGTACTTTTTCTTCATTGTTGTGCTATTTAGCAACAGCATAACAATTAAAGAAACAGTAGTTGATAATAGGCCCTGGTAATGCTACAGCAGTCAAAACGGATAGTCGAAAAAAACTGAAGAAATAAATATTTTCCGTATTTTGTTTTAAATATTTATAGGAGATTAATTACCAAAAAGTATATTGCATATTATATGATTCCAACCAAGAAATTTTCACCTATCCACAATTTTAAGTGTGTTTTATAAAGCACAAAGATGAATAATGAGTAATATTTTCATGTTAATCCTTATCATCTGTGTTAATAAGGATTAAGATGCATTATCATCAGTATTGATACGGATAAGCATTCGAAGAGAGTTTTTCGGAAATAATGTAACAAAATTTTTAAATCAAAAAGTGATTTAAATATACACTAACCTACTTTACTATTCATATTACTTTATTCTTGTTTTTTGTCAACGTGCACGATAATACGTTCTCATGAAACATCAAATTTTGTCATTTGCGCAACAGCATGTTTTTGGGAGCTATTCATAATTTATTTCCTATTCTCTATATAAGGAAAGCTAATTCTATTACTTCCTTCCAAATAAGTTTGTAAACACCGTTGAGCACGACTAGGAGCTTTTATTTCCACACTCGTCTCGTACAACTACACTGAACTCTTCTCTCTCACTGTCGTTTCTTTCTGATGGGTTAAGTTCACGGTTCTTCGTTATTCATTGAGTGGGAATTCGTTTTGAGTGAGGGGTCGTCTACGTGTATGTTACTGAGGACCCGGATGGCACCCGAACTGCATCTCGAAGCATCCAAATGAAATTCATTCAAGTTAATTATTTTGATATACCATGATGTTTACGGAAATAAATAAATAAATAAATTTTACGGTCAAAAAAGTAGTTGCACACTGCGTATGACCACGTGGGGATAATAAACTAAGTTACTCTTCGGAAACAAGATGGTATTATTCCACAAGGGCTGTGGTGGTTTTCAAACTTTATAAAGAGATAATTTAATGAATACGTCCTGTATCAATTTATTATTCCATCGTATAACCGTAGATAATGTATAGAGTAAAAATTAATGATTAATAATAACAAAAGTATTAATGATACTCCCGCCTATGGACAATCCGCCTCAACTGGAAGGAAAACCGGAAAAGAACCCGGGCTTTGATAGATAATGTATACAACCGTGCCAAGGCAATAAATAACCTATTATACATAAAAGAGATAAAACACACCATGCATGAGCAAAGGAATTTATTTTGAAAAATTTGAACGTTAAATATAAAAGAGAATGGAAATAAATGTTTAGATTTACGAAAATTCTAAATCAAAACTACAACTTTTTATTGATTAGAAAATTGACGAGCTACGTCAATATCAATTTTACTACTGTCACCTCAGAATCGACGTTGGTTGTGGAATAGATTTTTTTATATTTTTTGTGAGGCTTTACGGCTCGTTGACATCAAAAGTCACTAGAGCCCTAAAAAGTTGAACAGATAGGGAAAATGCAGTTACGCACTAGGAAGAGCCAACATGACTTTCCCCGCGTGTAGGACTCGCCGAATGACTCAACCATACCCACTAAAAACCCTCCTGAATAACAACACACCGAAACATATCTCAAAACCAAAAATCAAAACATTGAGGACAAAAAATGAGTGGGGGACAAAAAATGAGGAAAATGAAAGATACCTTAGCCCTAATACCGTCGGGATCAAGAAAAGATCAAGAGGTGACCTAGGAAGGTCAGGAAAGAGAAAGGAAGGAGCCTTAACAAGTAAGTTGAAGCAATGCCTGACTCAGCTCGGGGCCCTGTGTTTGCCAAATACGTACTTACTAGATATAAGACCCCTGGGGGGAAGAAGGAAAATGAAAGATACCCTAATCCTAATAGCGTCGGAATCGAAAAGAATAACAGAGAGAAGCTATTGGGGAATAGCAGAGAGAAGAAATACTGATCTAATGTTTTAAAAGGAATTACTGGAAATATAAATAACGGAGATGGAGAATAATATTTTCCAAACAAAAATTTAAAGAATTGGTTTTTCTGTAAGAGATAAACCGACTACCGAAGAAAATTTATTTTCAATATTTATTTTGGAATATCCCAGGCAATTTTTACGCAAAAAATTTAAAAATACATAAATATCTTCTCTTGTACTAATAGGTTATATAGTAAATAAGAATTCAGTAAGAGAATAAAATATATACAACTACTTCTGATTTTCAGTGTTTTTATTGATACTCAAAACTTACTACTGAATCCATACATTTGCTATTTTTATACCACACTGAATCCTTTAGAAGTTTGAGTATGTATGTGTGTGTGTTTTACATCTTTGTATTATATGTGTATTCAAATGTATCATTTAGTTTTTGATACAGTAATAAAGAAATATAAACTTATTTAATACTAAACACAGTCATGCAATAAACTAGAGTAAAGGAGCATTTTATTAGATATACTATCTTATATCAATAGTTATTTCCGTTTTGAAAACATTTTTAGGGGCAGAATAGTTATGAGTACGGTATTAATACACAAATGTACCCCATGGCAATGGGCAAATAGTATCCGAACCTTTCATGAGAATATCGTGTAATTAAATCATACATGCAAAATCGGAATACGAACCATGAACAGAAATCAGAATATGAGTTGGACAAATAAACATTAAATATAATAAAAAGCTCAAAATTATTGCATTTATCTAAATTTATAAAACTTTTTTTTAAATTTCGTTAATTTTTCATACATAAATGACATTGCACTATATTTCGTAATAATATATCACTCTATTCAGTTAATTTATTTTCGCTTTCATTTGAAATAAAAACAACTGACGATGGTATTCTATCATTTGCATGGCATACTATTAGATAAATGAGTTTCAAAATGGAACATTTTTTCACGAAAATGATCATTTGTTCTGAATATCAGCCGTTACAACCGAAACAAAACTTAGATCATTTACAAAGAGAGACACAATGACAGAGTATACATTCATTTGCCATTCTCATTTATTAAAAGCATGTCACATTCACGAAACCTTCATCTAATCCGCCTGGGGAAGTATTTACTTTCATTGGTATCCATCCGCTTTTCACAAAAGCCCTGACAACAATCATTGTAACATCAAAGAAAAAAAAAACATACCAGAAATTACGTGGTAGGTATCAAAGGGCGATAAAGCACGAACGTAAAGCAACAAATGTCCATCGCAGGCAAATATCAAGGGTAACAGCACTGTCCACGCTACATAGTCTAATTCAGGTCACGGGTCGATTTTACCGTGAGTTAACGTAATAGGAACTGAAACGGATCTGGTCGTTGCTGATGTCACTAGTATTTACATGGGACAGGAACATAACCAGGCTTTTGCTTTGGGGGAGGCGGAGGTCTGAGACGTGAATGAATCAATTTCTTATAATACCTCACATTTTATTTTAATTTTAAATCCTCATATTTATATAAGCACAGTACCAACTCAATCCTTAATACATGAATTAAATCGACAATTCTTTACATACGAGTAAATTTAATTTATCATTATAATTAGTTAGGTCCCCCAGGGGACTTACATCTAGTAAGTACGTGTTTGGCGAACACGGGGCCGTGAGCTGAGTCTGGCATTGCTCCCACTTACTTGTGCCACGCTCCTTCCTTTCTCTTTTCTGACCTCCCTTGGTCACCTCTTGTTCTTTTCAATCCCGACGCTATTAGGGCTAGGGTATCTTTCATTTTCCTCTTTCCTCTTCTTTTAAAAAAAATGTTTTTAGTAAAGTCTTGCGATATGTTGGAATTTGTGTTTTGAGTTGTAATGCAGGAGGGTTTTTAGTGGGTATGGCTGAGTCTTTCGGCGAGTCCCACACGCGGGGAGAGTCATGTTGGCTCTCCCTAGTGCGTAACTGCATTTTCCCTACCTGTACAAGTTTTAAGGGCTCTAATGACCTCGCTGTTTACGAGCCCTAAAGCCCCACAAAAAAAAAATAGTTAGGATAATTGGAATGGGGACCAGACCCCCTGGATTCTTCCCCTTTTGCTTCGTTGATATGGAATGCTGCAACAAAAATACCCTTAAATGAGTTCTACGAGAGAAATAATACTTCGTCATAATGCATTCTAAAATGATGCAAACCGAGGGTGTAATACATTTTGCGGGTAACGCTTAGAAATTCCCAAGAAAGAAAATAGTATGTTGAGAAACTTAAAAGTTATACTAAAAATACTGAGGAAAATATTAATTACGGCACAAAATTCAATAAAAGTCTTTTTTTGTTTTTGTTTTCTTGTGACTGCATACGTTGATAATGTAGAATTGAATGTAACTTTAGAGGTATATCATAATATTTCTATCATTCTTTTCTAACATTTTATTCGTTCACGTTTTTGTCAAGACCAAGAAAGGTGTTTTAATGTTTTGTGCAATGATATTACACATCTAGTTTTAATATGAAAAATATTGAATGAATAATTTTCCACAAGCGTTTGCTAGGATGTTTCCGTTCTAGAGACGTATAATCGGATATTTGATCGTAGAAAACATCAAGGGTAACTAATGATTTTTTATTTTAGTTTCATATTCTTTCTCTCTCTCTCTCTCCTTTCCTGAATATCACAATTCTGATATTCACTTACGAGTGAATGGAAAATAAGTAGATCCATTGGATGTGTGGCAACTGTTTCCTACGTCCATAAAAGGATGCAGTCGGATTCCCGATATAAGTTTCCCTGCCCTACGGCACAAGCGTATCCCTTTTCTGCCACTCACATCTCGTCGCACAGCCGAATGACCTTTCTGAGTTGCAGCGTCCTTCTCTTGCGTCCATCGCACTGAAGCGCTTCGCAGAGCGTGGGCGAACTTCAATGAAGTTCTGAGGCAGAGTGAGGTAGAGTATGATACAAAAGCTTTATCATTTAATCCACCATTTTTTTCTCTTCGATTACGACAGAGAACAATAATTTATTTTAGAACAATTAAACATAAATATCACACATCGCCTTAGGATCAAGAATTATGTACTCGTATTTTGTGTGGTTTTTTTAAATCAAAATTTCGACCCTATATTTGGACCTTCCTGACGTGTACCTATTTGTTAATTGTCCAAACAAGGTCGTGTGATATAGTTTGCTATTTATTTTATACCTTAGACGTAAATTGAAGAACTAATATACATTCTTTATTGAGGTAATACTTAGTTGTCTACATACCTTTCATATCATAAATATTTATTCACTTCATATACTATTATTATTATTATATTTCGTTAAATCTAAGGTAATTGCAAAAACAAAACTACGATTTTTTACATTGGTGGTATTACAATTTAGAACATTTAAAACATAATATTATCCCTAGTTATTTGACTTAATTTTCTTTCGGGAATTACTTCCTTTTCATTTTCTAACTTTGCAGGGATTTAATTCAATTTTGAATTTAAGAACCATCTTCTTGTTGTATCAAATTTTACTTGTCATCAATTTTTCAGTTTGTGTCTCAAAGGAAGACTTACATAGACAAACATCGGATTCAAACTCTAAGGAAATCTTTAATCATAAACTTTTTTACTTTCTCTTTTACGTAGTATATAGAAAGCATTGTAATCATGAAAGAATTCGAAAGCGAGATTTCGACGGAAATATCTGTTTTTACGATCGCTGATCCTAAAAAAGTTGTTTTTGGCATGAAGTCCGTCCGTCTGTCTGTACGCAGCGATTCTAAGTAAATGGATCAATCAATTTAATTCGCATTTCGTATTTACAGTAGAATTTACTTGTGGTCGAAGCACGAGCTCTATTTTTGTACTTTAAAATAAAGGGTACTTCACATGAAGGTCAAAGTACTCTTTTAAATGTTTCTCAAAAACGGCTCCAACGATTTTGCTTAAATTTGATGTACGTAAAGTACAATTGGTATGTCAACAGTATGTGACAGACCGGGACACGAACCCGGGACGTCCTGTTCTGACCGCAGTCTCCGAGAAGGAGGGCAGTCTCCGAAGCAGTATCAGTCAAGACTACGAGAGCGACAGTAGTGGTCGCGAGAATAGTCACTTTGAGAACAATGGCAGCGATCGCCAGAGTGATGGTGATCTTAGATGATCACGAGTAGCGAGCAGTACGAGAGTATAGCGTAGGAGTGGTCGGAACGCAGTCATATCGCGCGGCAGCCCGAGGTCATGAGTTGGTACAGCTAGACGCTGCTGCACCGCGTCACCTGCCGACCATGCAGAGCATCCACTCTGTCGGAGCGACTCGAGCAAAGATGCTCGAAGTATACTGTATTTTGTAGGTTGTATACGCAATATATTTCTGTGTTCTCTTCTGCAGAATGTTAATAAATAGTTCTTTTGTTACGAACGCATTGAATCTTCCAACCAGCAACTAACCAATATGATTAGCTGTTTTCTTTTTATTAGGAAGGTTCGACCCGGTTAGCGGCTCTAGAATTGGGACCCAGGAGTCATTCGTGATCCCTAAGAATCATTATTCCACGTGTTGAACTCCAATAGTTTTGCATGTGTAGTTCAGACTGGAACGTACATCTCAATTTATAAATATATATACACACACACACACACACATTTGAACTCTAAATTTTGCAAGTCGTCCTTCCATGCATGAAGAAGATGCTACAACTTTTAAACCGGGTGAAAATGGAGTTTCGGTACTCCAAACCCAGATCTTCTGCATTGAATTGCTGGAGCGTCAATCGCTACGTCACTCGCCACCTAAATAGTGACTGACGCCCTCATTATCAATGCAGATGATCCCAGTTTCGATTCCCGAATCACCTCTCACCGAGTTAATGTAGTAGGCTCCTAGGTTGAATCAAATCACTAAAATCTCTGAAAGAATCAAAAATTAACGAGTAACATGTACTTACTGTTGGATAATTGTAATTGATGGTGTAATACATCGCATCTTATAGAGGAAACATTTATTTTCAACAAAAAGGGTAAGCCTTTAAATCACGAAAGAGATGATAGTTTACTTTGATTTGAACTATATTTTTCCGTCGTATTTTTGCATTTTCATCTATGTCACCAAATATTAGAAAAAAATATTTTGATTTTTCTACAAAGTTAAGCATAAATCACGAAGCCGTTGCGCTCGGTCGACATTTTTACTTGCTCTTTTGCATTTCAAACGAGTCAAGCGAGTTTCTGAATATTGTTTAGACTGTACTATTCAATGATAGAAATCGAATCATAATGTTGTATTATAAAACAATGACAATAAAAATAAAGAAGATAATAATCCTTCTCAGTCATTTAACTAACACACCTTAAGAAATCCCCAGAGATTGTTTTCGACAGTCACTTCTTCATTCCCCCGCCCCTCCTCTGTTTTGATTAAAGAACAGAAGATAGCGAACTGCAAGCATTTGACTATCAAATTTTTCGCAACTAAGTTGAATTCATATATTTTAGATAATACCCGAGTGAAAACACAATTCAAAGCTCCATCTAATGACGAAATGTCTGCACTTGTATAAACGTATACTAATTTCACTGGGAAACTATCTGAACCTCGTAAATTCGCAAACTACCTAAATTACTTTTTTTTCATTAATTTTTTTCTACGTTCCTATTCTTAACAAAACCTCTTAGGGAAGACTTATAGTAAATATTTTTGAAAACATTTATTTTATAATATCATAATGGAGTATCAATTTTGAAGAAAGTATACCTAATATTTTCATGAAAACAAATAGTCATGATGAATGTAGTATTTAGATTCAGGATCCAAACATTACAACATATAAATTATCTCATGAATCCATGGATAATTTAGGTTACAACTTTTCAAATATGGGTAGTGTACGATTTCATATCACTGCAAGATATATACCAAAACAAAATAAACAGTTGACTTAATCTTTATATGTACAGAGGTGTGTTCCCAAATTTTCCTGTTCGTTTTCTTCTAACATAATAAAAACGAAACTCGGAAATGGAGAATTTAAACGTTAGTGGTAACAACTATAGAAAGAGAAGCGGCGAGGTTAACCATGGCGAGCGAGCCTGAGATATCATATGCGACGTTTGGTGTCCTCTTTCTCACAGTGCGGTTAGTGTCTCTGCTCATGCGGAAGCAAGCGACAGATAGGTTGGTGGTGGAGGGGGTGGTGGGGGTGGAAGGGGGTGGGGGTGGAAAGGAGAGCGGAAGGCGGAAGGATGCGGACGATGGCAGAGGAAGAGGAGTCGGTCGAGCGGAAGACACTGCGCTTTAGGCAGTGCTTGGCCCTTCCGCAACATTGATTTCCGCACGCAGGGGGATGTATATGGATATTGTTTTCAGAGATATTTTGGAAACGGGATTTCTTTTATTTTATTCATGAGAGGCGTACGTATTTATGAGAATTGTCTTCCCGAGATTTCCGAAGTATTTGTTGGTTCTTGAAATGTGGAAATATAAAAATAACGTAGCCTACTAATGTTTACAAAATTTTCTTTTGTCTCTTTTCACTGAATAATGATAAAGTTCACAATATTATCCTGATAAAAAAAAATTCTTTTAGATCGAAAATGAATGAAACTCAATTTTTACACGCCAATGTTTCGATACCTATTCGTATCTTTATCAGAGCTTGTAAGCCTTCGTTTCATTCCTATCCTATCCATAGTATGAATCTCAAATATAATATTCTCTGTCATATTCACTTTTCGTGGTTGAAAAAAATAAAAAAAACGGCAACGCATAATCTCTCCTTTCCAATTCCGTCATCCATGTCATGGTTATGTGGAAGCATTATGTTGGTGAATATACGCGTATGATTCTCGTTTGGAGTCGCTCTTTTTAAGTTTCGAATTTGCTGTTCATATTTATTGTATTAAAAAAATTGATAATTCAAACAATTACAATTGATAATGAAAAAAAAATTACTAATAAACCTACATTTTGTTAAAAGCTACACGGTTTAAATCATTGTTCCTAAAGAAATTATTACATAAATCATGAGATATATTGCCATCGAAAACCTCGTTTCAAGTAGTTCAACGCAAGTTACTTGACCGGTTTTAAATAAAACATATTTTTACTGTTATTTACTTTGAGTATCAAGACCACAAAACAAGAGAAATATTATTTCTATATCCAAAATGGTGTTTTTTTTACTAATGGTGTTTTCTTTACACGGGGAACAGTGTGTTACCATGTGTAGGCATAAAGAGGAAAATTATTGTATCTAGTCCAAATAGTCCTTGATATTTGAATTAAAACCAATTAGTCCTTCTTGTCCTGTTTGACATAATGTATTCTTATCAGTACTTTTATTGAAAAATGACTTGAGAAATGTACACTTAAACTTTCAGTTTGTAATTGGCCGATCTCTACATTTGAGGTAGGAGTTTTGTAAAGAAGGGGAATGTATCAAAGCTAAAATTATTCATGTTGATATATGCACTAGTCTAGTGTAAATTCAACACTTATGAAGATGATGTTATGTGTATAAGTAAACTGAAGTATGATTTTAACTTTTATATTTTGTCTGACATAATATAATTTTTTCAATATCTAATTTTTCCCTAGCCATTTATTTACTTACATGATCATTTTTCTTGATAAATTTTACCTCTTACTACTATTAGTAGTCTTAAATAGTTGATTTGATCATAAAAATACTCAAGTTATGTGTACACATAAAATTTCACCAGTTTTAGGCTTTGACACTAGGTAAACCACAGAAAACAATTAATTAATTTCAACATGTTCGAGCAACTAAAAAAATCGTTCCTTGACTTCTTGGTGTGGATTTACCAATTTGTCCATCATCCATTCCGTCACCTTAAATAAGCAGTTTCCAGAATAATTCCCACAATGTTATCGTTTTCCTCCGGTAAAGTAAAACCATTTCTTTTATGAAATAACCTATACATTTCGCTCCAGCAACCACGATGACATGATATTCGTTCATAACACATATTTAATTATTATAAAGTGAAAATAGTTATTAAAAGAGATTTTCTTTTTCGCTTCAAAAAAACATTATGAAACAGAATTTATAATATCTGAAGAAATATGAAGTGTAAAGATAACATTATCAGAAACACAAAGTCCGGAGTTCTGATTTTAATCAACGAGGCGTTGAAAGCACTTCTTAAGTGCGTAAATACGTAGAAAAGATCAACAGACAAAGGCATTATGAAGAACAATTAGATAAGAAGTACTTTGACGCATATATGCAACAAGCCATTAAGATGGAATCATGATTAATGATGGAATTGTTTGTAAGGAAAATTAAAATTACCCCTCAAAATATCAGATGTAGACACGAAGAAGGCATAATGCCGGAAATCAAACTAGTTTAAACAGTCGTATAAGATAACAGAATTTCAGACATTTCAGAATGCCGAGCTGAGAAAATTTTAAGGCTGGTTAAGTTGAATTCTCCTAAGTGTGACAAAATGTAATAAAGCTTAAACTAGAATATATAGAAAGAAATCTCTGTTTCCGAAAACTCTCTTTGTGTATAATATTAAATGTAGTGAATAAAAGCAATCCCATTTTTTTAATGTCAAGGAAATATAGCACATTCTGTTATTCTTAATTTACTCTCATGAGAGTATACCATCAATGATTAAAACATAGATATCAAGGTGTATTTGTCGTATTTTTTTTCTAATTTATGGAATCGGAAATATCCATTCTCATTACTTTATTGCGAAAATACCACATGTTAGCTACCTTAAATATGACCAAATCTACCATTAATTTTTCACGGTTAAAAATGTAAATATATTTCCCGCGGAATAAATGTTAACAAATACGTAAGTTAAAAACCGACCGATTAAGACAAGTAAAAATTTACGATATGTTAGCAAATAATATGAAACACCTGAAAAATGTTAGAGTGCAACCAAATCAACAAACAGTGAAACTAGTATATTAGTTTTAAATATGTATATGCGTATGAAGGTTTCAAACATGGGTTATAGTAAACTTGGATGGAATCGGTATATAAAAATATTCAAATTATTTGGGTTTTTTTACGTAAATAATTTAGTATTAACCTTATATAAATGTATATTAATAACATAGGAAAACTAAATTCGAGGGTTCATCTAAGTACTAAAAAAAAACGTCGTAGACATTGCGTGCTTTTGTCGTTCGATTTGAAATTACAGCATACTTCATAATTCATTAGAATCCGCATTAGAGTTTCTCTACTAGACGTTTGAATGCGGACAATGCCTCATTGATTCTCTAATCCGACAATCATCAGTGGAACGTAACCACGACAAAGCGTATGGTCTCAGTTCGTCACGGCGGCGCGGGCATTGCGCAGGAAATTCGCTGCCGCCGTGTGTGATATCTCTCCTTGTCGTGACGTGTCATGACGGTCGATCCACAGCGTAGTCTTTGCTTCCGTGAAAGGTTTTATCTCTCCCTCTGGGAACGCAAGTGTAGGAAAGAACGTGACTATGTTCCACCCGCAATTCTCGTCAGGTTTATTCTCCGTCAGAAACGATGAGTAAAGGGAAGTGAAGATAAGAAATGACGACGAGAGAGAGGAAGGAAGATAGAGGAAACGTGGAAAAGATAAGTGAAAATGAGTGATAAAATGGAGGATACGAAAGAGGAAATGGAGTAAACGGTCGATTGGTGCATAAGAAACACGAAATTAAAGAGAAGCTGATAAAAGAGTTAAGAGAAGGAAAAGTAATGGAGAGCAATTGAGAAGTAAGGGGTAGACATCACAGGGCGAGAGAGAAGTTTTTATCTTGGTTTGCGTGAGGAAGGGAGACCCGCCACCAAGCACCTCTCCAACCCTCGCACCATAGCGGCCGCAAAGCGATTGAGATCGCTGCCACCACAACGCTATAGTACCCGCGGCGAAATAATGGTAGTGAAGGAGGTGCCTTAAGACCACGTGGAAGTCATGAAGCGAATGTCAGCATTACGAGATTGCCGAGTCTTCCTCTCGCTGTGGACACGTCGGCATTTTCCTCGTATTAGCGGGACCTAAGTGAGTTTACGTTCGGATGCTACCACCTATATCTACTGATTCGTAGAACTGATAGTGATTAATATGTGAACTGTTTTACTACAAGGAGGTTGCTTGAATTTAGCTTCCGACGGATAAAGCAGTCTTTGTCTGGTTGACATGGTGTGTCGTCTGGAATGGGTGGATATGCTCTAGGTCATACCGCAGCAGACGAATGTGGACGCCGCGCTATCGCTCGATTACTTTGCCATTCTTTCGCTGTGAGGACTAGTCACTGAGTCAGTGAGCAGCGCCTACCTCGCGCGCTGCCCGCGTTTCGTGTTCCTACTCATACATGCGGTTCGTGAGGAGGTATCCCTCATCAGGTGCACAGGATGCCGTGAGCTTACAATACAAACACATTGGCATACGTGTCCACAAACACGACGCTTCTCCGCAGAAGGGATACAATCATTTTATGACTATGAATCAGAAGAAAACAAGTTATACATGACCGAATTTTTGCGTTGTTTATTTTTGATATAACATACGGCCATTTTGAAATTTGTATACGTGTATAATTATATACGTAGGGGATATTCACCATGGTAATGTATTTGTGGGGAACGGATATAAAAATCGGAGATTTATTTTCTAAATCTGCAATAAATTCATTCGTAAAATAGTTCGGTTAAGGTATATTGATTATTTTTGAAAGACACGTGCCTTGTAAATGTAGGTATAAATATACGTGTGTGATATACATTACATTAGTGTATTCCGGATTCTTCCGTGAATAAACAAAATATTTCAAAGTCATTTTAACACATAAATTTAAAAAAAAAATAACCAAAACCAATTATTCTAAATAGAGTTTAGTGATATCGATGTATCAGTAAACAAGCAATGAGTGATGATAGTTTTTTTAGAAGTTTTACCAATAATCGTAAGACCATAATATAACTCATACGAGATCATGAGTAATCATTATTGATATATTATAGGAAATTTTTCAACTCACGGGACACAATTAATGCATCTTAAACTCTTAATTTGTTCACGTACGTTACAAAAGAGTTACTAAACAAACATGCAATGTTAGAAATAAAAGGTATTTTTCACGTCGTAAATCGGTATCTATTACCATCGAACGAGATCATATTATTCCTGAGATGTAGACGTCTTTGATGGTAGATTCGGACGTCATTTTTTGAGTTCCATCTTTTTAAGTTGAAATATCTTTCCTTTCACTGAAACGGATGACATAATTCAATCATTCATTGAATAATTATTCGAAAACATTTTCGAATTATTTCCATTCTTTGATACGTAATAAATGAACGTTACTACACCATTTCTTTATCATATATAAATCGAAGTATTTTAGAGCAACTTTATTATTAGGTTATTAACTATGAAATGATGTTTCAGAAATGATAAGATAGCCAGGGCCTAACTTATTTTCCTTCAGAACATAAATATAACAAACTAGTGGTGCAAAACCATTGCATATCCTTTCTCATATACGTTTCTCCATCTGCATCATAGTGTGACAAAAAATATCGTAAAAGTGTTAAGTAAATGTAATTTCATTGTAGACAGAAATTTATGTATTTTTATATCTGCAGTGCGTTTGCTGACCTCCTGTGTATTTTATCGTTATTATATCTTTCATTTCAGTTTACAAAAAGTGTATACGACGTCTGCTTGGTCCATTTACATTGTTAAATATTATTCAAGCTTCTTGAGACAGTAAACTAATGTGTAAGTGTAGCAGATACAAATTATTTTACAACGACTGTAACAAACGTTCAAGCGAAATACCGCTAACGCGGCTGTAATGCATTCTAATTGTACTTTACGAACAGAAAATTTAAGTAAAATCGTTGGAGCAGTTTTTGAGAAATATTTGGAAGCATACTTTGACCTTCGTGTGACGTACCCTTGGTTTTTAAGTAAAAAGAAGTAGAGCACGTGCACCGACAATAAGTAAATTCTACCGTAAATTCGAAATATGATTTAAATATATTCATCCGTTTACTCAGAATCGCGGGGTACAGACGGACGGACGGACGGACGTTATGCCAAAAACAACTTTTTCTGAATCAGGGATAACCAAAACGGATATTTCCGTCGAAATCTCGCTTTGGAAATTTTTTCACGATTACAAAACGTTCTATATACTACGTATATGAGAAAGTGAAAAGCGAAACGTTTTTAGAATGATGATGAATTACTCCGAAAACACTCGATAAATAAACCAAAACAATATGAAACAACACAATATACAAATACACATCCGCACAACATGACACGTGTTTCCTGTATATCGTAAAAAAAACCCAGAAAATAACGAGGAATAAGCCCAAAGATGTAGATAATTTTCGTTGAGGACAAAAGGAAGCAGAGAAACATTGTTAGACGGCGCTTCTCTTTCCAAACCCTTAATCCAGATTGTATCGTCAAAATTGCGTTGGAAACAGTAGCGGGAACTAGTGTGCAGTGGCTCTCGCGCTCGGGCCAAGTAATGGCTCAATAACACGCCAGTAAACAGTGTGAATTATAAATGTGCCCGGCACGCCCGGCATACTCGTCCGGGCAGTGGTGGAAAACTTTTTTTCGGATTGCGAATATATAGAGGTAACTCAATTTTCAAAAGGTCGAGATTTAAAAAAGGCTTAGAACGTTTGGCGTTTATTACAATTCGATGTGAATTTCTGGATAAATGAATTATCAAATGACCATAAAAGACATCGCCACCCGAATACTGAAAGGGTCTTTACTTTTCTTTATTAGGAAGTACTGCATTGATGGAACACAATTCGTCTTAACTCTGTGGTGAAAGGCGAGGGGTAAGATTGCAAATTAAAAGTTGGCAATGTAAAAAATAGAGATGTATTGACATAAAATTATATAATGTCAAGATTTTAGGTGGTTTGGAATAGAATTAACACGATAAAAAGTGATCATTGACCCTTTCAGTATTCGGGTGGCGATGTCTTTTATGGTCAGGTAGGGTATACTCTCACCCCAAAGGAAAGTGGGCTGAAAATTACAACTATTTGAATATTTACTCCTATCTGGGATACATATTTTATTATATCTCACTGTTTTGTTAAATTTATTAGAAAAAAAAGAGGAGATGTCATAAAGAGATATTTCGTGGCACAAAATTTAAAAAATCAAATTTAAAAATCAGAAAAGGTATTAAATTTCCTAGTTTTTGTGTTCTTCTAATTTAATTTACATGTAAAAATATCAATAAAATTATTTTCTGTGTCATTAGGATTTACTCCGTAACTGGACACATATTGTTCACAAATAAGACGCCCTATACAAAGCCGGTTTATCAGCGCGTAGCCAACGGTTAAAACAGATGTAATCATCTTGTAATAGATTCTTAGGAAGGTACAGGAAGATTCAGCTGACAAAATGCACTTGCGTTTCAGAAAAAGCAATAAAAAATACGTGGGGTGTGGTGACACCCCACCCGTCCTTCAAAGAGTTAATCAAAGAAACCAAAAATTATTGAAAGTTGAACCATGTGTATTCAATAATAATGCTTAATTCTTAAATACTGAGAGAAAAACGTGAGTGATGATGCGTCATCAACACATCTTACAACTTCACATTATTGCTGAATAAGAACAAAGTAATTTTTTTAAGGAACATTAGGGAGAAATTGTCGTATCAAGTGAACTACTTTAGGTATAGAAAATACAGATCAATACTGTGTCAAATTGTAAATTTCTCCCTGAGATGACGTAAACATTTTAAAATAGTGTACATCTTGTTATTGAATAATTCCACGAAGTGATATACTACATAAGTATTGCATCTTTTTTATCTTCTTAATTTAATAAGTATTTATTACGTAGAAATTTATTAAAATTGGTGATTAATACATTTATTTACAACATGAAACTAAAATGATAATGAATAATTTAGTATAACATGAATAGTATATATTCTGTGATTATCATACACTTCATTGTACTGATATCATTATATTTTAATGAACATAATACTAGAATGATCATTTTCCAAGGACAATGATGTTAACTATTATAAAGTATGCATATAACTATCGCTCATGCGTAATATCCTTTCCTTTTTTCCTCTTAATGGATATGTATTTTCGATTATTGAGAATCCAATAAGAGAAAGAGAAAATTGATTTAAAGAGACTTGTGGAACATAATGTTTTTATTTCACTTTTTATCCCAGTGTTTTATTGTGGAGATAAAATTTATGAGTGGATGAATATTTTTAGCTGAATTTGTTTTTTCTTATTTAATAGTAAAAATAAACATATTATACCAGCTAAGTAAACAAAAGCAAACTAATCCAGTATATCCTAAACGAAGATATATATTGAAATGTGGTTTTAACAAAGATAAGTCATTATTTAACATGTTTAAACGGTTGGTAGGTTTCGAACTGTAAATATATTGAAACACTTATTGATTTTTTATGAAACTAAACAATTTTTCGCAGTTACTTCAAAACGCATAAAGGATATACCGCATTGGTCGAATAACATCAGAGTAAATAATTTAACATTTCTTAATGTAGAACATAACCTTGCCTCTCACTTGCGCTAGACTTCTCAGCTGTGAGAAAATCTACCAATATTTCCTGTTCGAACACCAAATATTAAATTATTCGCGATGCTGTGTAAGTTGTTATTCCTACAAATTCAATACATGTTACCAGTATATCTTCGTATTACGAAGTCTCTTAAGGACTTATGTAATGTACAAGTGTCAATATTTATCCAAATAAAAAAAGCAACCAATAATTTGAATACGTCGAATGGTTGCTCAACCCCTAGTTATCTAAAGTCGCGTTTCGTTATATTTATTCGTCCAGGGGAACATTGATATTTGAGATTATTGACTCACTCAGTATAATAAAAGTCAAGTTTTTATTTTATTCTTATTTATCTTTGTGGCACATTTACAATTTTATTCGTACATATTACTATTCATGATAATTATTATATTTTTGATATTCGTTCCGAAGACTTCGCACTTCAAGCAGACCTACTGGTTACATAACTAATCCATAAAAGGTTTCAGACTATATTAATAAATAAATTTATCGTAAAAAAAACTGTTATAAACTGTGGATGACCACGTGGAGGACAATAAATATTTAATTTTCGGAAGCGAGCCAGGGACCATCCCATCAATTCCGATTGTTTCGAAAAACCAACAAGACACGATTATGAAGATAAAGGTATTAAAGGCAGGCAACTGTTGTTGCAGGCGTGTCTCGTGCCTGCGCAGTGCAATCAAAATCGAGATTGCCGCTTAAAAGATATATTATTTATATCAGTTTTCCTCGGGAACCCGCCGAGGTGAGAGACAGCGAGCGGTCCCGTCACGAATAGTTAAAGAGATTAAGTTCCCAGTTCCTCTGTCATGACTGCAGACTTCAGCTGGCTTCTGGACCAAACTGCGTGGAATGGAGGGCCGGAAGAGGGTGGAATAATTATTGTTCTTTTATAAGTTTTCATTTTTGGTCATTTTTTCATAGTGAATAACTATCGCATTATTGAACAGTGTGAACTTTACTTAGCATTATTGATCTAACCAATAAAAAGCCATCTTGACAATGAAACAGTGTTTTTTATACCATCCAATCAGATATTTTACCTCAACAATTAGCTGTATTTTTTATTGATTCTTCTGTGCCCCGAATTGATCTGCCTTACTCGTGCGCTTCTCCGTACTAGCTCAAATTACGATCAGGAAGTCGATCGCTCACACTCCTAGCTCCTACCAACACTTCTACGAGTATTTCAATGTTATAAATGCTGTGATGTGAAACATCTACTATTATCCTTATACTCGTGATAAATAAAAGTTGAGCGCCATAAACCTGAATAATTATTTTTACACTTACAGGCTTAAAATAAATTAATGAAAGGGATCAACAGTCTTTTGGAACAACAAACAACAATTTATTACAAAAACACAAATACTATATTGGCAACACAACCCTTACGTTGACCAATAATTACCACTTTGCAAATTTGATAACTTATTAATTACAAACATCCTCGACTCTAGTTACAGTATCTTCTTGAACTACAATCCTTCATAATACCTTTACGTCTTGATGTTGAAGTGTTGACCTCGTACCAGTATGTTCGGACTTCTTCGGCAACCGTTCATACTAGTGATGCCTCGATTCAACTGACCCTCAGTAATTATGAAGAATGATGAAATAAAGTTTTCTTCATATCATATTACTCGAAAGCATATGACTTTCTAACAATTCATAGTCTCTACTCGAAAGCAAGTTCAGTATACAATGAGTTGTTCTCGCAACTACTTTCCCAATAGAATAACATATTATCGTATTGAGAAGTTAATATCTCGCGTTCTCGTAACAGACTGAGAACAAGAACTTATCAAACCGCGTTCTTCTAGAAAAAGTCTTTCGTTTTCGTGACTGACTGAGAATAAGAACTTATCAACTCTCGTGAGGTAAGCTTTTTAAAGAGTGGGGAGTAGGGTTCACTTTTGCGTAGCCATACGCTCTGACCACCAGAGCGGAATAAATTTCCATTGGCTGGCGACGTCACTCGCGCGTATTTGAAGACATATTTGAGAAGTCTCACTTCTTTAATCTAGTAGGTTAATTGTTAACAGAGAGTGGTTTGCTGTGGACCCAAGGCGTGTGTTGGATGTTTGTGTACATAAAACGGTACCGAAACCCCGGAACTCCAAGGACTATTAGAATTTTGGAAGATCCTGGATCTTCAGATGAGTATAAGAACAAGCCAATGCTCGATATTACGATCATTTTTGTATTCACAATTATTCTGTGAAACTGTCAAGTAAATTTTCGTCCTTGGGTATTATTCTTTCAATACCATGTTATGTTGAGCTGCTGTTAGCATAATTTTTTATTACTCACATATTTTTTAATAAAAATAAAACCTCAAGGAAAGATGAGGTAAATGAGCTCTTTTAATATATTTTTTCTGCTACAATTCTCTGGCCCAAAAGAAGTTGGTTGTCCATAAATAAGCTGCACTCAAGTGTTAGGTTAGAATACATTGAATTCTAGCAGTTCGAGAAGAGTTTAATATTTGTATTATTCTGTTCCTTGTCTATTTATTGTCACCTATGTTGCAAGTCATCATGCCTAAGTTAAAGAAAAAAAGTTGAATTAACATTATCCTATATTAAAAAATCACTTCACAAGCTGTCATCCTTTCTTGAGGAGGGCGAAGTACGAGTACACAGGTAGTTGTCAGGAAAATTCAAGTAAGGCGTGGACACAGCTCAACTTGATTGGTGGATCCAAAAGTGTCTTGGCACTGCACTATTCATTTTTGCATGATGTGCAGAGCGGAGAACACGGAAGAAATGTTCCTTCTTACTAAAAAAGAGTATCATCATCCCTTGCGATGTGCACCATAAGTATGTGAGTTATGTGCATACCTACTACACTCGGAGAGATATAGAAGTTCTTTGACCAATGAGTGTAAACACGCAACAGCTACTATTTCTAAACAAATATATTATATCCAACAACACTTAAGATATCTGTTATTATGAAATGTCTCAAGACAATTTCTGCAGACACATTCACATGAAAAGGAAAGTCATTTACTAAATAACAATAAAATTAACACGGTAAATTAAGTTCTTTATAGATAATTATAAATTTGAGAATAACGTTGCCAAAACACCTTATTTTTGCACGACTGTGTCCCATAAAAATATATATTTATTGCTTTCTAAAAACATTTCTTGGATAAACTTTTTCATTAATTTTGTGTACGATACATTATGTTTCCAAAAAGAACTAATGTTTCTGTAATAAAGTAAGTTCAAAATTAATGTTTTCTTCAGTTAGTGCATTTAAGATATACTTTCTTGAATCTCACCAAAAAATTACTTTTAATTCTCTTCAAAATTTTAATGTGAATTTAATTTTTCCTTAGTCCACACAAAAAATTATAAAGATAAATAAATAAATAATAAATTTATTGTCAAAAAACAGTACAAACTGCGTATGACCACGTGGAGGGAAAAAAAACTAATTTACTCTCCGGAAGCAAGCAAGGGACCATCCCATCAATTCCGATCAAGGGCCCTAAGGCAGAGGCGGATTCAAAAAATTCAGCAAAAATTCCTA
>NNCF01131154.1:247138-315197 GCA_002313205.1 Laupala kohalensis | reverse complement strand
CTCTGACCGGAATTACCCCAGAAGGTAATGCCGTAACGTAAATGGGAGTAAACGTTTGCAAAATATACGCAACGGGAAATACGTGGACTAACTGCGTTAACTAATTCATAAAAATTGCCAGAAAACATGTTTCCTCTATAAGAAAAATTTAGACAACAGTGTCATTACAATAGAATTCGAGATTACTTGAAATGTATAACGAATGTTATTTTTATTCTTAACGAAATATTTATTCCTTCATAGTTTTCATGAATACGCAACAAATAAGACAACAAATTTTTACTTTATATACACGTTTTTATGATAAATTTAATATTGCATAACAATATAAAATGCGAGAAACATAAAATTAAAATGCGTTCAAAATTTTCCCTCAGCGTTAAGAAAGCTCCCTTGAGAGAGTGACTTAAGAGAAGGTAGTGTGCAATAGTGGAGGTGGCCGTATGGGTTGAGGTGTGGGCGGTGACAGGGCATAAATCTCCAGATACGAGGTCACCAGGTTCCGGAGGCTGAAACGCAGGGTTGTTTCAAGGGGTGGATGCTAGAGAGAAGTTACGGTTGTGGATGTAGAATGGGATAACAAAGAAAATGAAAAAAAAAACGAAAAGAGGGTAAAAAAATTGTTGTAAAGTGGGAGGTTTATTTAGATAAGATGCGGTGTATTTTTAAGAGAATATTTATTAAGAATTTTTTAACTATCTTTAGAGGTTTATTTACAAAATAAGAATTATTGTTGTCCTAAAATTGTTATGATCTGTGCAGGAAATAAAATGTAATAAATTTGTTATTGAGAAAAGATTATAAAGAAAGAAAACTAAATTGTTTTTAATGAAACAATGCCTGAAACGTTTTATGTAGTTACAAACAGAAAAAAGTATTAAGAGTTAAACAAATATAGAAAGGAGAGAGAAGGTTAATAGGAAAAAAGACAACAAAAGAGGAGTTATGTATGATAGTCCCTTCTGAAGTGACTACTGCTACGATACCTCAGGGCTGGTTCCGGCGGTAAAAAAGGCAAATGTATGAAGGCAAAAGCAGTAGGATAGTGCTTAGAGGAAGTCAATAGTTTATTCTGAGCACATAAAATGAAATTGTTCCCCCAGGCTTGCGCGTCAAAGTTGAACTGTGGTGATAGAGGAGAGGCGGGTACTTGCAATATGGTAGCATGAAGTGAGAGAGAGTTGCTGGAAATACGTCAACAGAGTTGTGGATGGATACTGCCTGCATTAAACGGGATATAAGCTTATCTTATATCTTAGAAGGGGTTTATTGTTCATTAAGAAAGGGGTATGTATGACTTCTGAGTACTCGGCTTACTCCAAACACATTTACTATGTACTGAAGAACGTAACATCTGATTTGGTACAGTCTTTATCGCTTACACCCATCAAAAGCACTGTCTTACAATAAAATAAATGGTATTTTTCTACACGTTTTTATGCAGGAGTCGAGAATAGAAGGCAATTAACGATAAATTTGTATTGTCCAGACTTCAGTGTTTTACTGGAAAAATATTGCCCTTCCAAGAGTAAGCAACTAAAAAACCATAAGATATTTGTTGTATAAAAAGTTGCAATCTGTTCACACATATGTTAATTAAAACCTGCTATACTCCAAGATTCGGTTTATATAAGTAAGTTATGTTTATTTCCAACATTTTTTCTAAGATTATCCATTTTCAGTTATTGTATACCATTTTTTGACCATACTCTGACAATCTTCGCAGTGTTTGTACATTTTTGTTACGTCATTATTATCTAATAATGAGACTGTAATATACTTTTGAGTTGTTTCAGCGGAATAAACGTTATGCAACTGTTTTTAATTTAACTTTTATTTACACTTGTGTTTCATTGATTCATGCATTAAAACTTTACCAGTCGATAGTTGACATGTTCTGAACATAAACTGGTCTGCATAACTTGTTACCTTCATTTATTGGCTTGTTAAATTCATGTGATTCCTTTGACATCCAATTCCCCATTTTTTCCATATTTTATGAAGATACTGACGCGAAGGGGAGATTTCGGGGTGAAAGGTTACCTTCAAATGTTATATAAAACATGGAATTCTGTTAGAGGGAATTCATTAAAAATGTTCTAAGCGGATATGGAAATATTGAATTGAAAAGGGTTTTATTTGTTATTTACAATATAGCATATTTTTGGCGTGGCTGTGGGCCCGTTCGCCTGTGATTTGACCCTGTAGTTGCCGTGGGCTGTGCTTTCAATATCCTGGTATTCACTCTTAAGGAAAGTGCCAGTTACGCCTTCCGCACTTTCAGTCATAATCGTGTACGATCTAGCAATATATTCTAATGTTAACAAAACAAAATAAAGTTTAATTTCTGTAATTTACCCTAAATATGAATATAATAGAATTAAAATTTTACGTTTACTGGTGTGTTCGTTAAGCACCGTTGGGAACCACGGATAACCAACGGCCAGGACAAGGAACATATTTACATATCCTTACGTATTTAGACATATATACAGAGTTACACAATACTCAGAGCAATGACCTCAATCGTTCATTCTTACTGAGCTACTGGTAATTAGGTGATGTGTAAATATTAAAAGAATGTTGTTGGATGCTCGGTGCACCATGAAAATTAATTGTCTGATCGCTATGCGTTCCGTGAAGAATACTACTACAATTATTACCTCGCAATAACAACGCATTCTGTTCTTCCTTGTACACAGCACATTCATTGCTTTATTTTCATGTTCTATTGATACATATATCACATTATTACCACGTTTTTCTGTACCTGGCAACACTTTTTTTTCGTCTGATTAATTATTCAATTTTTGTTGCCAACATACAATGTAACCTGATTACAAGCTTCTTTGATGTTTAACACTGCCAGCACAATCGTAACGCAGAATATAAAGATCAATAGTAAGTAATCTACATAACTGTACTATCATAATACTTTATCAACATCATTACTTTTTCAGTATCGTCAACGTGTGTCCCTTGTCACTATATGCAATCACATTTTTCTTCATTGAGCCAACTCTTCGAATCCTGGGTTGTTAGAGTTGTCAGCATACATCCAGGTTTTCTGCAATTGTATTCTGTAACTTTCGTGACCTTATTTCTCCAATTTCCAGTGTCTCATTTCCTGTTCCGTAATACGTAGGGTTACCCTGGTCGTATTCACATTTAGTGACATTCACATCCAGAAAGTTGTGCCAAATACGCCTGAGGATGACTCCTATTTTTCAGAGTTCCTTGAAACGATGTGCTAGACTCCGACAGAGGATTGCTGAAGGAAACTTTATCTCCTGAATATTCATTGGAAATTTCTAAATGAATCGATATCTTTGAGGAAATGTCGTGAGACGGTTGTTTTGATTGAGAACAAAATACCCCGAGGCTCTTTACACGTTAAATGCACTATGTGATATGTTGACTCACATAAAATTTACGGAACAAAATAATCTTAGCATTTAAAAAATATAAAATTTATCTATTTACAAATAAAACTATTGAAACTTTTAATACGTTCTTTGTTATAACCTAGTTTAATGTAACATACGATTATACTCTTCCTTTAAAAGTAGAAAAGAAGGATATAGATCTCAACACCTTATTAATCCTCTTTAATCCTGCTAGCGTTGCACAGTATTTTTCATTGATTATCTATTTCTAGAAAAGTTTTAATGACACAAAAGTACATAGAAACATCATGAATTGACGACATGAATAAAGTAAATTAAAACCGAAAAAAGTGTTGGATGCACAATGGATAAAAAATAAATATACGATTTCGTGCGTGTCTAAAAAGACACGGATGGAGCAATGGGAGAAATAAAATGTTACTGAAACCGTAAATATTTTTATCTTGATTCGTAAAAGTAAGCATTTTAATTGAGGCCAGAATCAGATAACGTAGTCACACAAAAACCCGTCACGTACATTTCTGCAAATTTCTTCGTGTTTTGCATGCTATTATCATACTATTAAATTTAGTATTGTTATTACTTTGATGTCTGGAACTGGAAAGCAATTTTTGTTTGTAAACTACACATTTACCACTTTTCATGTAATCAGATAAGGTGCATATTTGAAAACAGCTTTTAATAAAACATTTGATTAATTTATCGAGCAAACCAAAGCAAAAAGAGTTTTATTGAGATGAATGAATGAGTGAATCGTAAATTGTTTTATTCGGAAATAACTCTTAATTAACCCTTCATCAAGAACATAATAATATACATATTATTTACTTTACATTAAATTTGTTGGACGATGTACGTCAGAACCCTCACATGCATTTAATGTCAAATTTTTCTTCGGGTCGTGAGTGATGAATTTATAACAAAGCAATAAAAAATCGATTGACGCATTGCACCTAAATGCAATTTTTCTCATATATAAATAAAAAATATATAAATCAATATACGCCATCATTTATATTAAAAACTGGATCACTCCACTCAAAACATGTTAGTTCACGCTAACACCGTGGTTTCCTGCGAGGAAAATTCGAGAAAAAGAAAGAAGATCGAATACGGAAATACTTCAATCTGAGTTCCGAACAAAACTTGTCTCTTTTGCCATTTTTGTTTCTCTTCATAAAACATTGTAACCTTTCACTTCATCGTACGAACTCAAACATTTATGCGATAAGAAGATTTGAAGAATATTGACGTTTTACACCAATCCGTGGCAGACGCTTTTTGGAATTGTGTCTGGAATAACAACTTCAAAGCTTTTTAACTTAGAAAATACCATACAATAATCATTAAACAATATTCATTCTAAAGTTACCATAGGTTATTTTCGTAATGCTGTATTTCATGATGCTGGAAGAAGTATAATTTTTCATAAAAAAGTATTTAATTCACTTTCATTCAAAGTTTTGAGTTCGGGAAAATTAAACGTACAAAAATGTCTTTATTACATTGTTTTGGTTCTTTATTGTGGTTTCTCTCTTCATTATACAAATACATTCAAAACTTCTCAATACTACGAATACCTGGTATTTCAAAAACCAAAACAATGTACGAGTATTTTCAAAATGTATTGTTCAAACAAAGAAAAAACTGTACTCTCTAGAAACGACCGCACGATGTATGAGTAGATCGGGGCTCCTCCCACAAGTTCTCGGGAGGGTTTAAAAATTTGCATTCCTTTTTCATCTTTCCTGTCTTCTTTCTTTTCATCGTTCGTTTCTGTAATTAGAAAATATAATCTTTAGAAATTGTTTTCCTTTTTTGTGATATAATGTATTGGTATTCTGTTTTCTTTTCTTTCATCTTTATATTTAGATATTTGTTGATTTCAGGAGGGTTTTTTAATGGGTATGGTCGAGATATTCGGCGAGTCCCACACACGGAGAAGAGTCACTACGGCTCTTCTCTATGGTGCGAAACTGCATTTTTCCCTACTTGCATGGGCTCTAATGACCTCGATGTTGACGAGCCCTAAAGCCCCCCCCCAAAAAAAAAAAAACGATTGAAACGGGTCTCATGATCAGTCCCAACATTGTAGGGTAGGTCTAACGAAGTCCTGTAGTCGGTGGCGGTCAATCTTTATCGTTCATTTTCTCCTACAAATATATGTTCTTTTTCTTTTCCTTCCTTGTGTTATAACCTGGTGGTAGCGATCCCAGTGAGATGATTCTTTATTGTCAGAGTGGTCTTCTAAAACATTTTTCTACTTGCATATGTTTTGAGATTTACTTTTTGTTTCGTGTTCTTGCTTCCAGTGTACAAATAAGATGTCTTATGTTTAAAGATACATGCCGCTTAAAATTCGTCTTTGGGATGAAATATTGTGAATATTTGGATGCGTCTGAACACAGATGGAATTAGAAAATATTAAGTGCATACGTAACGGAAATGAAGTTGGGAATTAAAGTTATGCTATGAAACGAAGTACTATACGGATATGAAATCAACGATTTGTGAAATGCATTGTTCAATTGACTCCAACATCTCATACTCAATGAATTACGAAATTTAACTATAATAAATTAAAAATTTTGTTTCCCGATGAAGAGAAAATTACGAAATATCTAAAATAAATCTATATCTTAAATTTATTTGTATATATCGAAAACATTTCAGCTTCTGGAGCAAAATATGTGAAAAATTATTTAAAAAATACTTATGTGACGAGGACGAAAAATGTCCGCTGGAGTGACCCGGGACACCCAGTTGCAGAATCCACTTATCTGGAGTACCTGGACCTCTTGATCTTGGGCACGAGTCCCGGAAAAAAGCACGCAATCGTCACAGCCATGGGAAGCAAAGAACCCAAAGAAAACCTGAAAATAACCCAGTTCCGAACAAAATAAAATTCGTCGTATGCATTTTCACGTTTAAAATGTAGAAACAAAAAAAAATGAATGCCATCTTCGGTGAAACAAGTTTTGCTGTTGAAGTATCGTCTCATTGAATATACTTCACCATACCTTACCTTTCATCCAAACAGAAACCCAAGTGGCAATGTTATCATCCTCTCACCGGAGGAAACAAGTGAAAGCACCTAAGAACACAAGGACCAAAGCCACTAATGTTTGGTTGGACACGTGACATACGACGTCAATTAATCACTCCCCATAACGCAGCGACAGCCTAGCGGCGACCACCATTTTTCCTGCAACTGTCACTCTCCCAGACGTACGCTGTGGACGGCAAAGCGTCTGGAGTGCACTTGGGGTAGAAGCAACGGAGAGGGAAATGGAATTGTCACGGGAATGGGTTGAACGAACCACACCAATAGACTTGTTTCACTGCAAGAAACACATTGAATTTATATTCTCTTTCACCGTATTTTATGGAACGTCCATACATTACGTAACACACACAGGGGGAAGGGGGTTTGTGATATTGCTAGAATGCGTTATGGCGGAACAAGTGGGTATTAGACTTGGCGTTACGTAACACTGTTTTATGGGATACGATTAAACCAGAAATTCAGTTTCTTTGTTTTGAAAGTTTAAAAGTAAAATAGGAAAAAAAAAGATATTTTAAACACTTTGAAACTACTCACATCAAGTGTTTAAAGATTTTGAGATACAAGATTACACCAAAATAACAAAAAATAGTGAGATATGAAATATTTCATACATTTATTGTGCACTGAACGATTCCTTTATAAGGTATCTCAACTATTAAACATCAAGAAATATACTGAAGATTGACATTAACTTTGTCTGAATTATAGGAATGAGATAACTCTTTGGTAGCTGTTAGAAAATAAGTGAGATAGCGATGAAGATGATGATGAAAGAAGATTGAGTTCGGAAAATTGAGTTCGGGAAGTAAATACACAAACTGAGGAAAGACGACAGAGAGCTAGTACGTCCAAGGACTATCATTTGCTGAGTCAATCTGTTTGTGTTTCGTAGGGGCATTAACCGCTAATAGCTTCCTCCTCTTGAGTCTGGCAATTGTTAGTCACTGGCAGATAAATCAATGGACTCCGCCTGGAGTTATAACTTCACTGCGGAAAGCGCTTCTAGTAACAGCAGGAATGCTAAGGTTACTCGAGATGTGTACTCGCTAGGGTCAATTACTCTTGTAATAACTCTATACTGGATCTGAAAAACGATTTTGAAATAAATTTCTTAAACTTCCGTCAAGTTGTATAACTTGTAAATTGAATACCTGAAATGCTTCTGAAATTCTTGGTGATTACTCGATAATGGTATCGGATTATTTTAGATGCATTTTATAATTTAATACAAAATCAGATACAGTCACGACATCAGTCATACTGTCATGTCAGTTGATTCTTGAAGAGTGAAAAATTCTATTAAATAATTTTGTTACTATTTCCGGATTTTTAAGATATTTAATATTAATTATTCTTCTCCTAAGAACATACAGCTATTAACAACATTCCCAGTGGAGAAAACGTTGTTCTCAGTTTACCCTGAAGATTTTCTTGGAAGATAATAAGATGATCCCTAGGATATCTTATGAGGTTATCAAAATTGCGCACATAGACTTCTTTGAAGACATCCCTGAAGATAGTCTTGAGCTTGTTCTTAGTATATCTTAATGAGATCATCTCAAGATAATACGTATAAGATATCTCTTCAGATCATCTTTAAAATGTCCTAGGTATATCTTTACTAGATCATCTCTCTTTCATACTATGAATAAGCCCATAAGATCATCTCTACAATGTCCTATTTATATCTTGACGAGATCATTTCGAGTTCATACAACGAAGATGGTGTTCAAGATCATCTCCAGAATGTCTCATGTAATAATATAAAATGTATATGATTCACACTCTACACAAGCCAAAGAGATTACATAAACAATTATGTACTTATCACATTTATTATAAAATCAAGATATAAAAATTAAAATACAAAGTCATTGACTACAAAAATATTAAGATATTGTATAATACATGATGTATAAAATAAATTGTGCAGATAGTAGAGCATGTTACATATATCAAACAAGAAGACACTAAAAAAACGAATTATGGAACATATTATCATGTTTAAACTCACAACTTTCGAGAACCTACTCGAGTAAGAGTGTTTGCAACGTCAACAAAATGACTTTAACGCTGTATATCTGAGAAATGTCTACAAATAACCAGCCCGGTGTAAAATTGTTTTTGCATCTCCTGCTTTCAGACGAGTATCATGTTATCAAACAACTAGTAGCCTTCTACTCTACGTCTTTCGATGACACAATTGTCCGTTTCCGAAACCAATTAATAATATATTCTGGAAAAGAAAAACAACTCTAAAACTATTTAATAACAAACAATGGGCAAATAAAGGAATTTCCTAATTCTACACTATGTTAGATGCAATAAAATTTAGCCTTACCTTCGAGTGCTTTGAATATTATGTGTATGAACTTTGAATGGCGTTATAGTGTAAAGCCTAAGTGGGCAGCCGTTCTACCTGCTGCTACACTTCTTAAATATGACACCTGAATGCAATAAATCGAACTATTAACCACCAATTAAAAACTCAATGAATATACTGTGTCCTTGGAGGTTTACCAAATTGACATAAACAGATTTGTCGTTCAGATTTTGAGACAAAAATTATTTCAATTATTTGCCTCATCTCTACATTATAAGTATACAACATTTATACCACCTGGAATATTATATTTTTATTCCCTAAAGTGAATTGAGTCCGTCTAGATACTTTCTGCACCACTAAATAATGAGTTAGCAAGAACTATGATAAACATCTGTGTCATCGCATTGCAATGGAAATAAACAATGCATAATCGACATACGGCTGTGAATAAGCCACGCAGAAAAGTGCAAGGGACGCTAGTTCAAGTATTTATCACAATATTAAACATGCATCGATACTACATAGTGCAATTTACAAATAATGCATGTTCTAGTCATATATATATTGATGGTGCGGAGTAAATAAGTTTATTATCCTCAACGTGGCCAAGCGTAATTTTTAACTGCTTTTTGACAAAATAATTAAATTGATCCACACTTCACACGTATTTTAGCTTCAAATTTCAAAAAGAAATTCAATTTATTGCTTTAGAAAAGCAGTTAAAACCTACGTGTGACCACGTGGAGGATAATAAGCTAGTTTAGGTAGGTAGCATTTAGGTCTTACAGGAAAAAAAATAACTTACCTGAAATGGAAAAAATGTCCAGATAACTAACGGGATTGTAATAAGATCATAGAGCTATGACGAATTTTCACCCGAAGTTCAAAAAGAACTCCCCTCTCCTCACCAAAGAAAACCTTAAATTAATGCGATCGCCAAGTTGCCACATGCATTGACCTACAACCAAGGACTAACGCTTCGCAGCTCGACGAGAAATTTCAACAGTGCAATATGATACTGTCGGGAGCTGGTGTGAAGTATCATTGCTGTTGCAATCGTCACGTGTCGTCCTCAGGGCGTAAGGATAACGGCCAAATTTAAACGAAACTTCCGTTAATGCTACTGAATTAGGTCGTAGGTTTCTAATTGTTCAACTTTATTGGAAAGAAAAGAATGCTTTGTTCTTGATTGTTTGCACCGACGAGAAAATACAAATGTACTCCTTTCCCCCGCCCACCACGGGGAAAGAAACGGACTGTCTTATTCCCATTACGTCCAGAGATAATCTTCACAATGAATAACTATGTACACAGAGTACAAAATTATTTTATCTTCAGGAGATCCCGAAGAGACTATCTTCAAAAATGAAGTGAGAAGTTTGTTAAAAGTACGACATGTTGCACACTAACTGGACCCGACTCTCTCGAGATAATCTTCACAGTATGAACTATGAATGTTCGCAGAATATCCACCGCGGACGAAATAAAGATATCCTGAGAATATACCGTACAGACTATCCTCTAAAGATATAAGGAGGACTACGTTACCTGTACTAACTGCAGACATCTTGCAGACTATTTTGACCAAACTATATGGAGATAATCTTTAATGTACGAACTAAGTAAGTTCATAGAATATCTTTCACAGAGGATATTCTGCAAACACCTGTCCAATATCTTAAACCTGTATTCCACGGATAAATTCCGTAAACACAAACACAATATTTTATAAATGTTCTTGACAGATGATCTTCAAAAGATACGTTTGGAATTAATCCTAAGATGTTTTAAGGACAGACTTCCCCCTCTGGGTTTTGTGAAGATACCTTAAAACGATATAATTCCAATTCATCGTAGGATGGATTTCTTGCAGAACAAATAAAAACTAATTATTTTGCAGTTATTATCAAATTGGTTATCAAACTAGATATATGATTTTTTTCAGATACTCAGTTTCTAATCCAGGGAATTTTTACTGAGAATTCGAATTAATTGTTTATTGAAAGAAGGAAAAAATTACAGACGTGATTTTCGATGGCGACAGCCAATACGTCTCGCGATGTTTATGGGTTTTCTTTCCACTTCTCATTAACTTTAAAACTTTTTAAATTATAGGATACAGTAGTGTCGCTTTTCTTTCTAGATTTAATTACATAATGGAAACAACATTTATACATGCAATATAAATAACATTTTCTACAAATTTTATTGTATAAAACATTTCCATTTTCATAAATATTTGTCACCTAAAATGTATAAAATCTTAACAATATTTAAAAAAGAAATAATAGTAAAGAGGTTCTGATTCTTACTTTAAATTGCTCCAAAAAAAGAGTGTTTCATCAAAAGCATTCCTACAATTACAATTATTATTTTAAAAATTGTTATTAAGGTTTTTAAAAAAAATCTCAAACCTAAAACTGACACGTACCATCTAAATAAGAATACATGATATTATTTGAAAAACTAATATAAGAGAATTTTCTAAAATTACTTCACAAAAATAATAAAAGATGTATGATGCATTTTCGGGAGCGGATTATTCAGTGTCAATAAATAAACCCCACAAACATTTGAACTAAAAACGTTAATGTCTCCAGCACCGTTATTTGTGAACCTAATGAACCGAAACGCACCCGTAAGCGAGAGCGTTGAGATATGGATTATGCATGGCACTAAGCCATGCCATACGTCTCAGCTTTACTTTTTATGTTTGTTTACAAAGAACTTTCTCGAAAGCGAGGTTTAAAAACTTTTTGGGCAACCCGTTTGCTTATCACATTACGTCATGGTTGTTAAGAGTGGACGTGAAAACTGGTCGTAAATGAGTTGAACTATGAGTACTGTACCTTTCTGAAGACGTCTTACTTGTACTGTTGGTTGCTAAGAAAATGAAACATCGATTATCCAGAAGTTTTCAGCGTAGTGCGTCATCTCGAAGATGGGAGCGAGAATTTCTCAGACCGAAGTTGTAAGCTCAAGTTCTAAAAGACTTGCTAACAAGTACTGCAATTTGTTCCCAAGTAAAGGATGATATTCCGCATTTAAATTACTATTTAAAGAGATACATGGAGCAATCAGAAGTTCACAGTAACTCATGATCTTTTAGAGGAATGTAACGATGGTGTTTTGACTATTAGTGATTTAATGTATCTCTGAATAGTGCAAGAAAATGTGAAGATAACATACAGATTAAATATAAATGAATCAATCATTTAAAATATCGGGAAATAACAATTTTGGTGCATAATTATTAGTTATGTCTCAGGATGCTATATGTCAAACATGGTATCTTCCCTCACTTCCTCATATCCCTTGATCGAATTGATGGGATATGTTCCTTAAATAGTCAAGTATTCCATTGTCATATATATCTCTTCGATCAGTATATCCGACACTTATAACATTATACTAATGTAAGTAGTACTGAGGTCATAAGTCAATTCGCTTTGTTTTCAGTTACCATTGAATATCTGCGACCACAATTATTCACACTTCCCTATCAATTATCTTCCCTATCAATTATATCAATATAACATCCATCCATACTAATATATAAGAGCGTATCGCGAAAGTGTGTCTGTCTGTTTGCTACCTGATCATGATGCCATTTGGCAATGAAATAGTCTAGATATCCAGGATGAACATGGACTAACGCTTATTTTTAAAATGTGTTATAATAAAAATAGAAATGATATTTGACAATAAATATCGACGAAATCGGGAAAAAGAGTTATATTTGCTTACTTTGTCTAGACAGCTAGAAATATGTGACAACAATAAATGGCAATATTGTTTGCCTCATGAGTTCTACAAAAACACGTCTGCAACAGCATATGCCTGTCTACAAAAATTAACTTAAGTTATGAAAAAATATTATTAAAAATAGAATTTTTAAAATATTTCAATTTAAGAGGGTAATTAATGAAGGAAAAATCAATCAGTTATTAAATTTAATGAACTATTTGTTTTGAGCATTTAACAAAGATAAAAAAGTCTGTAAATCATAAATTTCTTATGAATAGTTTAGATTTTACCAGATGGTAAAATCATTTAAGCAGATGGTGCAGATGAATTGTGTCTCAGAAGCGAAAATTTGGGCGGCGTGGTTCCCGCAAAATGGTGTAGTGTATACAGTCAAGTATTGTATTAAATTTGTATTATTATGAATTTAAAAAATTACGATCCTTTACATTCACGCTTCAATCGCAATTTGTGGCAACTTCCGTATTTTGATGTCTCGAAGTCGTTCTTCCCGGAATTTGAAGTCGAGGGAACGTCATTATGCGACGTCCAGACGAATAACAAACTACGTTGTTTCGACGTCGAGATCGAGTTGAAGATCGACGTTGAGATGACTCGGTTACAATAAATAATAATAATAAATAATAATAATAATTATTATTATTATTAAAACACTGAACAAGTAAATACTAAAAAATACTTAGGATTAATTATTTACAAAAACTTTTTATGGAAAGATCATACTCTAAACGCAGCAAAAAAAACTAAAAACTTGTATATGGAGGATGCGTATAATAAAAGAAATTACTCCAAAACATATACTCAAAATAATCTATTTTGCACTTTTTGAATTATGTTTTAGAGTACGGAATCACTATCTGGGGCTAAACATCAAATTCACGCATAAAAATCTTACAAAAATTACAGAATATGGCACTTAAATGTTTCTGTAAAATCAAATCTAGTAATATGAATGAAATGTACGCAAATGAAAATTAAATAAAAATAAGAGATATATAATTTTGAATTGTTATCAAAAAATAGATTTAAGGAAAATTTACTAGCAATACTTGAACACAAGAATAAAACAAGGAAAAAATATAATTTTCAGATACCTATTGTATTCAATAAATATGGAGAAAGAATAATAGATTATAAGACACCTAAACTATTAATTAATTTACCAGACACTCTAATTGAAATAGAAACAAAATATAAGTTTAAAAAGGAACTAAAAAGTGGATGGTATATAATAATAAAAAACAATAGTAAATATAAGTATTTTTATGTAAACATTATAAGATTGAATAATTGTTTAAACTATAAAAACACAGACACTTAAATTTAATCAATAAAAAGCAGTAGTAGAATAACATAAAGAAAAAATAATAAATATATATCTGACAAGTTCAGGAGAACATAGAGAGGTCTTTAAAAAAATTTGTTAGAATTAGGATTTGTTAAATTTATAAAATTTTAGGAAAACAATATGTTTAAAAAATTTGCATAACTTGTTATATAACCTTTTAAATAAATATAACCTTGTAAACTTGTACTATTATTATTATATACATGTTAAACTTAGTTTATAATTCAGATTATTATTATTAAAATTATTATTGTAAACTATTTTGTAAATCATTTGTAAGAAGGGTTGTAAAACATATGTAAAAGTTATGCAAAACTGGAAATAAATTTCAATTATTATTATTATTATTATTATTATTATTATTATTATTATTATTATTACAGCGCAAGGGTCTCCACTTCCGTTAATTGTGGCCCATTTCTCTTTGGATGGTCGGATACACAATCGCAATTTCGACGTTCTTTCATTCACTGCCATCTGGTAGTGAAAGTTGGAACTCTACTTGGGTGCATTTTTCGCCGAGAATTAATTTTGCCGAGAACATCCCATCTTTTACGTTTTTCCGAAGATCTCTATTTTACGTGTTTACTATTCATGATACTAAGAACAATACAAGAGGATAATAACTTAGCAGTTCTCATCATATAGCAGTAGGTCAGTGATAGCGTGCTCGCTTTAAAATGCAAAGGACCCTGGTTTAAACCCCGCAGTAGTCGGAATTGAAAGACGGAGATTGTAAAACAATGTTCTTATAGGAATGTGTGATACTAGTCATAAAATACGATTTAACAAGGTTAGACAATTTTATATATTCATAAAAGTTGTAATAAAAATATTAATTCAACATTTTCAAGAAAGTCGTGTGGTCACGTTATTTTANTATATATATATATATATAGTTTTTTCCTGAGTAACATACGACAAGATTAGGCTAAGAAAAATCCTGGGTTATTCCGTCTGATCATCCAGTACAAAATGTGGAAATGTGTCTGCTTGCTATCTGATCATCGGTATGAAATTTGGCAAGGAGATTTTGTATAAAACGTTTGAAAGGAAAGATAGAAAATGATATTCATGATAATGTACTTCCTAAGGGAGTCGTCTCATATGAGGATTCTAATATCTATGATATCACCTCAGTGGTATATGGCTTTCGCATGTTGTATATCAATGGTAGACGAGGCCTCGAGATGGACGGGATGGCGCAGTTGGTAAGCGCATCAGCGCGTGAAGCTTCGGATGCCAAGTTCTAATATCGGTCCCGTCTCCCATTTTCATTCAACTTAATTACGAGTATTTATTCTTGTTGATGGAGGAGAAAGTCAAAATTGAGCACTCAATTATGTTTTGTATTAAATTTGAAATACAATGAATTTGTAAATTAGGATAGTGTACATATGGTTTTAATAAACCAGAAAGTAAATGTATTGTGAACTTACAATGTAGGTATTTTTTCTAAACTAAAAGAAGATTGATCTAAGAAAAATTCCGGGGATCGGCGGTTAGTAGAAAAAATATAATAATTAATTGGACTTACATTTGTCCTTCATTTACATGCAAATATCCATAAACTAAAAGAAGAAACGTATTTTCTGTTATGATTGACTGGGAAACATCGATTGAATTCTCTTTACTCGTTCCATATTGCTTTGTACATTTTTATTAATAAATCTGGATGAAAACTAAAAAAATAAACCTTAGAATCAAAATTAATTTAATCTAAACGGTTCTAAAATCTGATTGTAAGTGATATAGATAGACCAATAAAACAGACGTATACACACACACGTGTTACTGAATCAATTTTATGACAATTTCATGTAGGGTATCGGCGTATCTGCGATCAATAAACTGCAAAGTGAAATATCAAAAATGCTGTTCCTTCGGACTTTGAATGTAAGAGACATGAGTTGTTTTATGGGAGTGCACATCATAAGAACGAGGATCATAAAATTCTGAGCATTAAAAATAATATAAACGAAGGACAAGAAAAGAATTTTGATTGGCACTGTTTGTAAAATGGAATTAAGGAAATAGCGTGTTGGTTGAAGATGATTGATCTTTATGATGATGGATATTATAGAGAATAATAGATGTAGAAGTTTTATTTTCCATATTAAACAAAATAAAAACTCTGAATGCTTTAATAAGAATTAATATTGTAGAACATTTTATTTACATGAATTGTGACTAATTAGACACATGAAAGGCACATAATTATGAGAAATGGTTATGACCCCATGAGAATAAACCTCAATAGTACACTACATTTCCCATTTACAAATATTACAATAAAAAACGTATTTGACAACGACAGCCCTTTTAACATTTGGATACTGGAACTTCCTTATTTATTTCATTGTTTTTTATTTTAATATTACTCGTGGCTGGGCTCACATTGCGGCACTCAGCCTTGCTTTACCGCCTAACCACATTTAGATGAGAGGGAAATCGGAAATAGATGCATTTCTGGAGTCTCAAGTTAACATACAAAAGGATCTAGCGGGATAGTATAGTAAAATGTCCTTCTACACAGATTTTCTCGATATATTTCTCGATTGATTTGTCTTTAAAAGCAATGTTTCTGGGGGAAAATTGACCATTGAACGTCTCAAGGAACAAAATATTTTTTCTCAATATATTGACCCAATTATGATCAAGACTTTTGGAGTTTGAAAGAACATCAAATTATACATCTTTGGTCAAACATTACGAGGATTTTAGTTGAATGATTCTATTTCCTTCGCGCCTATAAACTATCCATTAACTTTTTTTTCGTGTATTTAAAAGAGTGCAACTTTTTTGGAAATGCTGATAACATAAATAATAAAAAAACAAATTTCCAGTAAGTCAACGCATCGAGATCTTGAGAAGGTTTAAAAATTGTTTTTTCTACTTTTTTATAATTTTTAATAATTGTTTGTAAGTATTTATTATGAACATAACGACATACTAGTGAAAAGTCTAAAACTTTTTTCACAAATTATGTATCTTTGTTGATACTTAAAGTTGCTAAGACAAAGTGTAAAAATGTGTTGAACTGCGTAACAATTCATGTTTTTGTGAATAATCTATATGTAAACATGAATGATGCTTCTAAACACATCTGAATGTAAGATCGTGGACTATTGAAGTTTATTTCCGTGAGAATAACTTTTTAATACACATTATGTGTAACTTTCTTCAAACATTCTCAATTTGAATACAAAGCGAATACAACAACCTATGACTCAGAAAATTCCTCTTTTGAAATACATCTAAAAAGCCACTTTTCAAGAAAACATACAATGATTCTATCTCTTGTTTCGATTCCATCTCGTCTCTCCGTCCCTTTTTTTTGAGAGTTCTCTCTGAAAACAATTTCTCTCATACCTTTCTTCTCGAGCAGAAAGCGAAACAAATCACCAATAAAGTACAAACACGACCTTCCTCTTCCCCTCCCTCCTTCGAAGCAATTCTTACAAAAGCGAAGCATATCTCACAAGCAAAGCATTCGCAAAGCCTCCACTTCCTTAGCATATGCATTGAAGCGAAAGGAAGTTGGCATGCGCCTCACAGCCAATGTTCCTCCAGCCCTTGTACTTCTCAATAAACTCGCGACTCGCACAAAGGCCCCGCGTAAACCACGCGCATTGAAGCGGAACCCCAGCTCATGCGACAACACCAACCAATGCTCAACACGAGGACTGAGGGGAGGATACCCACGAGGACACTTGAGGACGGGGGAGGGGAGGTTCATATGTGAGGAGTTACTAGACGAGTGAGAAGAAGACGGAATAAACGATTAGGGAGTTACGGAAAGACATTACGGAAGTACAATTATTACCGCTACTTATTCACTTTTACCTATCATATGTATACCAATCGCTATATCTTATTTCCAAAAGGTAAATAATAATAAATTTATTGTGAAAAGAGCAGTAACAAATTGCGTATGACCTGGTGGACGATAATGAACTTATTTACACTCCGGAAACAAGCAAGCACCCATTCCACCAATTCCGATCAAGGCAGAGATGGATTAAACATTTCAGTACACTTCTAAGAGAATAATAAAGATAGTGGGCTAGGTATTACTATATTAACAAAACACCGATAAATTTGTGTTTAATAAAATTTAATGAAATTTACATAAAAGTTTTTAACAAGTACGTAATATTATCAAATTTCAGATGATTCGTAAAATATTGTTTATAAATTGGCACTATTAAAACTATTCTCAATTCAAGATTAACTACTACAACAAACCGCCTAGTCATGAACCTAGAGAGATTGTTTATAGAAGCCACCTCTATCCGAAGAAAAACTGGAGAAAAAACCGGGTCATGATATATCCCTTTTCCGTCATTCTTAACTAATTCACTCAATCAATTGTCGCAAAAGAGATAGATTATCATTACAAATTTAAAGACACGGATGGAATCATAATAACACACTTAACTATGTAGTATTTCTTCCATAATGTACTGAAAAATAAAAATTGAATTGGAATTGTAAAAAAGTTCATAAACTGTCTTCCAGGTGATGTTATTCAGGGTTCGTTGAGATTATTTAAAGTCCATTCTTATTATAAGGTTTATAACAATTATTTACGTTAAAAACAAAGTACTAAACAGTATGAATAAACATTACTACTTTCATAATACTAATAATAATAATTTACTGCTTTCATACTTTCATAATAATTTACTGCTTTTATAATATACTATATTTGCTACTCACATTTTAGTACGTATGACTGGAAATTATTCACCCTAGTATATTTTACAAAAAGACAGTTTCGTTATATTTATTTACTGAGAAATTCACTTCGTACATACGTATTCTAGAAGTAAAATTGTTTTAATTTAATTAAAATATCTCAGTATATTAAAACATAAGAGATCAATAAAATGCTGTTCATATTATAAGCATTCAACAAAACAACATAGAAAAACTAAAAATGTTAATTGAAAAATCATTTAGTTGAAAATTAGCTTTAAAACCATTATACAAGACTTATACTAGGATTGTATTGTTTCTATATACAATGTTTTCATCTGAATTGCTTGGAATGACGCATCCTCCTATTCTAGTAAAGGGAGGAAATTTGAGTACAGAGCTTTGACGAACGGCGTGTCTCGACCGATTTTGTCTCCTCAGAGCAGACAATTGACCAGTCTACCTCATGGAGTACTGAAAGCAACCCTCTGCAGGGTTTCCGAGTCTTTGATGGGAGGAGACTGAAGTACAGTTCCTTTCCAGTTACACAGGTCACTCAGACATAAATAGGAAGACAAAGCGATAAATTTGATCCAGTACAATTTTATTTTAATGATAAATGATTTATTCAAGGATTACGTTGTGAGTGTGAAAGGAATGTCATAAGATTTTTTTTTACCTCTCAACAATTCTATTTATGTGCTCTACTTATATGATTGAAAAATATTCATCTACAGTGTTATGAGTATAATTTCTAGAAAATCTAGAAAATTTCAGAATGAAGTGAAGAATTTACCCAAAGTTAATTATAGGTTGGGCCAAAGTATACCCAGATA
This sequence comes from Laupala kohalensis, assembly GCA_002313205.1. NCBI lineage: Eukaryota > Metazoa > Arthropoda > Insecta > Orthoptera > Trigonidiidae > Laupala > Laupala kohalensis. The sequence continues at coordinate 295,747 of NNCF01131154.1, read as the reverse complement.
CAGATAACATCAAAACATGATTCCTCTACAACTGACAAGTTATTTAAAATTTTCTTATTATTGATTGAATAGATATAATGATAAATCTATTTAATATTTTAATAGATAATCTCTTATACAATAAATATTGATCAAGAGTTTTATTGCCGAATTTCATCATTTAACTCTGCAGCATCTTCCAATTTCTTATGAACAAAAAAATATACATACAAGATGTTCAGGTTTTGTTACACGTTTTTTTTTACAAATCGGCACATAGTCGTATTTGAAGAATATGTTTTACTCAAAATACCGATTCTGTAAGATTGAACAATTTAATTCTAGAAGGATAAAATAAAAACGTGTTCGTATATGATTACACTTAATGTTACTGATACACTTTGTAATATAACGTGTAATTACGTTAAACACAAGCGTGGAAAAACATTATGTACATACACGTAATATATTTAACAGTAGTAGAAAATTAAATTATTGATGTGTTTAATAAAACTTGAGTATTTCGTGAGGAAATGGAACTTTCTGGAAGGGGAGGGAGGAAAAACTACGTCACGATGGATTAATAATAGAGTGCTTGTACATGCCGCAGTCAATGCATAAATCACGTGACCTCGACAGATTGAGAAATGAACCCAAACAGGCATCCGGCGAGAGACAATGCTGTAGTGAGAACGTGAATGGGGAGGGGCGCCGTTGGCAGGGACAGGAAGAAGAATCCTGAATTAAAATAGAACCACCAGCAACGTAGATGACTCCTGAGAGCGTAATTTTTTATAGCTCAATTCTCGTGTCGCACGAGGTCTTACCTTTTAAATGATTATGAAGTCTCCGCATGTGCCACACATATATTTCTAACTTTCAAACATCATCTTCTGACCCCTAATCTGTCAAAGAACACCCGCACTACTGGGAAATGGATCAGTTTTTATCACATATTCATAGATTAAATTTTGAATATGAATGTACAAGAAAATTGTTAAATATAATTGTAAATGGAAAAAGATTGTTGGGTGCGAGTGCTTCATCGTAAATTATTCCACAGAGCAGTCAAACGTCATGGTCTGTTGGTGAGCGCCTAGAGGTAATGCCGCAAACAGAAGGGTCCGATTTTGATTTATCGTGTAACACTGACTTATGCCCTATTTCCGAATTCAGCTCGTGAGTATTATCGTGGGACGGTCTCTGCAGAAGGTGAAGACAAGCCCACTAAGTGTCGGTGACACCCAATAGTATAGCGCTGTCATTGACATGATCCATACCCACATGGTATTACGAGTGAGCAGCGCGTAGTATTTTCGGGAGTAATAAGATAGTTCATATTTTATTTCCGCCGCCGGCGCTTCTCTTCTAATTTAGGACCTTAGAAGGAAGGAGACCTGTTTCTGCTGCTTGGAGTCTTGTGGAGTGGCAGGGCATCCGTCCCTTTGGAGTGAGCCTGCAACTGAATGAGCAATGAGCCATGGCAGCAATGCCCGCTCACTCGCTCCCCCTTCAAAACGACGGACAAGATGCCAGTTGGTGGCTGCAACTGTGGCGGCGATGGTTACGGTGAGATTTAGGGGAGAAATACTAAAGGGGAGGCTAGGAGAGAGACTTGTGAAGGATTTCATTTAGTAAGTGATGGAGTTTGAGTCTCTGGGCTCGGAGTTGTATAATTTCTTCAGGAGAGAAAACTAAGTGCCGTTTTATGCAGTGGGTTGAAGGAAGCTATGTTCTGAACAGCTGACTGAATATACGGGGTTCAAACACTAGTCAAGTAATGGAATTTTTATTCTCACCTTATCATCCCGACTGACTTTCAGGCCCTCCCATACTCGTAGTGTCGCAAGAGACCGATAAAGTTCAGAATAGATCGTTATAAGGATGGACAGCATATTATGCTCACATCACTGTGATGCGGACAGGCATTTCTCTATCTCAGTGAGGTGTTAAAGTGGCGTTGTCTATTACTATAAGAACAAAAATAGATATTAACTAGAGTTTAGACATTAGATGGAATATTATCTAATCTAAGAGAAATCTACCGACAGTTGAAGATGTGGATAAAACAACAGAGGTAAAGTAAAAGCCGAATGTTGATCACATCGTCTCGTCCTCCTGATGTGATCAACAAATCCCTAGGATGTAATCGCAGCGACCTTCGTAGGGTCGTTAGAGCTTTCTCTAGCGACATACTTTTTAATGCAATGTGACAAATCCAGTTTTCAAGTAAATGAAATAGAATACATTATGATGATGGTGACTTTATCGTAAATTTATTTTCAGATTTGTTTAAAATATCAATAGATCGAAACTTCAATGGTGATTTAAATTCTGCACGCTCAATGGATCTACCAACAAAGGACTGAGCAAGAGATAACTAATGTGGGCTGCGAAAATCACTGGACCGTCGGAGGATCCCCAGCCGAAGGGCGAAGCGCTTGGAAACTCGCCAGAGTGCATCACGTGGTGGACGTCAACTAACGAAGGAGTCCTGATGGGCGACGAAGAAGACAACAAGGCGGCGGCGGCGGCGGCGGCAGTGGTCGGGAGCAGGTCGGACGACGCTATCGCCTGATTTGTGAGCCTATTGTTACGCAATCTGGGCTCGAGGGGCGAGCGGAGATGCATCGACGTGGAACGCTGTGGCGACAGGCTAGGGGCGTGCGCCCTCCCGATGGCCTTAGGACCCTGGAAGGGTGCTGCGACGGGTGCTTTCGGTCAAACGCCGCTGAGGCATCGACGATGGTGACAGCGGAAGGAAGAAGGACTAGTATAGGTGAGGAGCAGAAGACTCATTTAAAAGTTTATTTTTACAGGTTTATTGATGCTAAATATAATATGAAAAAATGTAGAATAAATCAAACATTAAAGTAGCTTTCTGAAACCTAGGGGTCCAAAACTATATCATGTGAAAAGAAAAATAAATAAATATATAAGTAAGTTAAATAATAAAGAGTATGTAATAGCGCTTTTACGACTGCAAAGCCAAGCGGAACGAAGCTTTCCTTCTATGTAAACAATAAGCATTCCTAAGTGCCGGTGGAAGTCTTCCACCGGGAAAAAGACGTAACACTTGAGATAGGATCTGCGTGATGGAGAATATAATGATGTCAAGGCTATAAGACGCCGTCAATAGATTGCGAAACCAAAAATAGTATCTTCCCCCTCCCCTCCATAAAGTACTGTGAAGTGACCTCTTGCCACTCAACTCCAAATAATTACTACATGCAAATCCTAACAGAAAAATATTTCTTACTACTTGGAAAATGAGCGGACAAATTTCGGTTCACAGAATGAACTACGCGTGCCTCGTTTCTCTGTGCACACGTTGAGTTAAGTACTAAGACTACCTTGACAAACTATAAACTAAATATTACATTATAAAACATCCCCTATAATATTTATCGTAAAGTAATAACAAGGATGTCCTGCCTAATCCTTCGTAACGCAGTGCAATGGTATTAAAAATACCTTCCGCTCATAATTCATGGACGGCTCATGAGGGTGAAGTAGGAGTAACGATAACAGCAGTATAAATAATACATGCAACGAATAATAATAAATAGATAAAAGAACACTTGAGAAGAATTGGGGTCGAGAAAACTGTAACAGTTTTGAGGTATAAAATTGCACAGAACTTACTCAAGGCCATTGGGTCTAAACCTCAGTAAATGGAAGTAGGAAATGTTGATAAGATATACGTAACAGCGTTTGCCACTTCTGATGAGACTTCAATAGAGGATGTAAATTTAAAACGTTTTGTCGTAGTACTTTCCATTAAATTTATTTAGCTTGAGACAGAGCTTCTTCAATCGAATATTATCGTACTCTAAAGTGATTTTTCAAGATATAAAAATTATAAAGAATGATATTCAAAACATAAAATAAAAACTAAAAATCAATATGATTTTGATAACGTTGATAATCAAATTTTAAATGACTCTAAAGTGTATTGTTATGTTTTAAATAAATATTTTTTTTATTTCTATATATTTAAAAAGAAATTTATAGAAGTCTTAGTCGCAATGAGGCCATGTGACAAAATATTTCTAAACCATTTTATGTTATAATATTACTTGGGCGTATTGATGATCCGTTATTATGAGTAAAACGTAAATGAGAAATAGAAGAACATGATTTTATATCACTACTGAAAGCTTCCTTGTATCATAAACATAACTTTCCCTTTACCAAACATGTGAGAGCCGCTTGGTGGGTGAAGGCAAATGCAAAAGACTACATGGGAGGGACTAGTGTTGAAGAGTCGTTATGACACCGTCAGCCGTTTTGTTTCGCCGTAGGCTTCGCAGCGATGTCGGCACAGCAGTGGTTGGGGCTGGCCAGTAGCCTGAGGGTGTGGATGTGATGCCAGGGGGTGGGAATGCGTCGAGGGCATCGTGGTCCGGCGAAAGCAGCGACGTCCACGATGCCGCAATCTCCCCTTCGCAGACAACTGAAGGGCACCCAAGGGGAAGAACGAGTGGTCTCTTCCGAATCTCGTATGCGAAGGGCGGATGCAACATGACCTACAGTATTCTGCTTCCATCTTACTTTACAATAACAAAACTGTATCATCTACATAAAGATGAGATTGGAGGTAATTTTCAAGTCACTCCACATGACTTGCTCTTTTCATAATATCTTTATTATTATTATTATTATTGAAATTTGATATTTCTAAATTGACAATACTGACAGCCGTGATATAGTGTTCACTTCCTGTGTTCTGCTAGGCATAAGTCTGATTCTCTGCTTGACCGAACTGCGTGAGGTTTTCAGCTAAAGTTTTTCTTCATTTGCATCAGACCAATCTAGTCGGTTGGGTGCCTTCAATTTTCCGGTAAAACAATACCTTTCCTTCCAATTCCTTCGCCCAAATCAGGAGGTTAAGTACATTACGAAAATATATCGTGAAATAAACAGGAAATAACTTCTGCACGGTCTATGTACAATAAATATAGCCTTTACTTCCAACATCAATTTGAATGGGATATCGATAGAGGCCCTGCTCGTCTGAACGAAGGATGGTTTTCAGACCCTTGAACGTAGTCAACATGAATTTTAATTCAGAACTTATGGGTTTCCCAACAATTCAACTATCTCATTCCATAGGAGAATCGTTAATTTATGGTACACGTGGCCTCTGAATCTCACCATGTTCAGAATCAAGACACTAGTAAATGAATGAACGTATAACTGTGATATGTCCAATAATATGTTATACACATTCAATTTTCAAGTGTTTCCAGACTGTGTAATACTTTCAATGTGCTTGGCTACTCCCTCATATTTTATAAAAATGTAAATTAATTATTGCTTTTGGTGCTAACCTAAGAAAATTTTATTTCAAAACTTTGTGAGGAACGTGATTAATTAATTTATCCACGGAACGCAAATGCTGTTATAAACTTATTGTGGAATTAATAAATTTGGAGAAATTTGTAGACCACAGATGTGATACTTCTCTGTTCTTCTCCCGTTATTCATGATTTGCAATATGCAATTGCAATCGTAATTAACTAATATCTTATCTAACTATCGAAATGTAAAAAAACACTAGCTTCAATACTGAAACTCTAAAACATTTATATTTCAAAAGAACTTCTAACAATTATGTAAATTAATTATACAATTATGTGAAATAAGTACCTAAAATTATTAGTTATGAATAAAACAAATATTTTGTTTCAACTTTAAAATATGTTTTGAACTTTCAATTTTATTGTACAATTATTTGGGGCATCGTATTCTCATCAATAAAGGTAATACTTCAGAAGAGTTGTATTGTGAGTGTTTGTGTGTGATTATGCAAGAAAGAAAATAATACAATTTCCTGTTATATCTTGCGAAATATGGAAAAGTAAGACATAAACAAGCATATTTTATTATTTATTTTATCCTTGAAACGAATTCATATGAATTATACATTTATACAAAAAACCACGTTAAATAACAATCAGAACACAAATTTACTTAATAAGTCAAGCAGGCTTGACGCTCCAATAATTGTCACAGAAATAATGAAATGAAATGGTAAGTGTACTCTCAAGCAAAATTAGAGAGCATCCGTGTTGGTTGACTTCACTTGCCCCTGACCTATGGTGCTTTTACCCTGCGCGTGACCTGCAAATGTATTTGCTGTTTCGGTATGCCATGGAAGGAGTAACACTGCAGTAGAAGTGCGTGTTCTTCCTGGACATGTGAGATCTCAGTTAAGATATGGAATGCCCGTTGCGGTAACTTCTGCAGATACTACACCTTCCGTCGCCACAAAAAAAAAACCCTTAAAATTAACTTGCAAAAAGTCAAGAGATGGTCAAAGGTGTACGCTTAAATTAGCTTAACCCTATGAAACCACGCTCAACATTTTTAAAATTATGTCTTATTGGACATGTTATGAAATTGCGGGTGTTGGGTTGAAATTGAAATTTCTGTACACGTTGTAATTCACGCAAATTTCCTAGGTTTACGAGGGGTTATTTAGCTATCTATGTTTTACGTTAATTGTAAGAGAAAATATTTTAGACAAAACTCTTTTGAAAGCTATACATGTGTCTGATGTAAGTGTAACGATGACTGGAGAATTTGTGTATTGAATTAACACGTGTATTTATATTACGCCATAGTTGGTTGGTATATTGTTAACGAATATTCTAGACTCTGAGAATCCATCTCAAAAATAGTAATGATAATTAGTAATGCAATAAATGAAAATTTATTAAAATATCTTTGTACCCCTATTCTCATTCAATTATAAATATTAAAATTTAGAAATCAGTAGAGAGATATTTTTTCATGAGGTACATTATGATATCGTATTTTAATTATAGCATTGTAGATATTTCGTCCTCGTTCTGAAAAACATATAGTCTCTAACAATGTTAATATTAATAGTAAATACAATACTAAAAAGCTTTGAGTATGCTATTGGAAAGTAAAAGATGAACAAAATAGCGTTGTGTTAACCTACGACTATTTGTTAGTACCCAAAACAATCTGTTACATATTCCTGACAATCTGAAAGCTTGAACCACTTCTCCTTTACCGCTACAACACCCAAAACGCTCTTGTCCAAATCACGCACCACTCAACACAACCCTTCTCCAGGTTCTCACCCCCACCCTCCGTCCCTTCCCAACCAAAATCACTCCAACACCTCTCGACCAACGCCCGATCCCCCCCGTCGTACGCTATCCGCCTGAAGATCGTTTAATCAAGATTAGCGCAGGCGCCGCTGGACACGCACTTCCGGCGCGCCCTTCCTGCGTTTTCGTTGCTGCATGCTGCGCGTCCACTTCTCCCCTCTACCATGCAAACACCCATTGTTTCCCTTACTACGCTCTTTTCAATAGTTGTCAAAATTCTTCTCCGAAAAAAAGTTTTTCTTCTTACACTTTACTTCAGAATTAAGGAAATTAATTATGATGCATTTCTTTTTGTATATGAAGAAAAATTTATGATAAAAAATTGAGAAATATATTGACGTAAAACTATGAGATATTTTTGCAGACATTTCACTCCTGTTGAATTACTGCGATTTATTTCAGCAAAATATCTTGAAATAAAATTTCTGTTTCATGTCAAGTACTAAAATGTTATCTGTTGCTTATTGTTTTAAGCATTGATATTCCTCTCTAATTTAGGGTGTATTTTGTACGTAAAGATTAAAACTTTAGTTTTTTTTAATTCTATTTTACGTAATATAGCGATGTTCAGGTCAGGAGGCATGCTCTTTCACCAAAACATGATTCGCGTGTGAGAATTGGGAAGGAGAGATGTTGTATTGACGATGAAAGAAGTTGCCAAACCGAAACTGATCTGGAGGAGAAGGGAACCGCTTTCTTTTAAATCTTTCATAAAACTCTTTTAAGATTGTTATTATGTCGTACTGTCACATATCGCAAGAAGGTAAATCATTATCGTCCCGTAACCGACCAAAACCTCTATCATATCTTTTTCATCGTTTTACTTTTAGCATCGAATTAGTTCATACATACGACTTGTAGAAAGTTTCACTTCTTTCCAAATACTTGTTTCCGAACCTCACGTATTATGAATAAAATGATATAACATACGTTTCACACGTTCTTTGAACATTACTTTGGAATCATCTTGTTGACAAAACAATCCGATTAGAGATTTACGTCTTTAATTTGTTGTCTTACGAAACAAACTTGTCCGTTTAAATCTTGTAACTCTTCTTTAACTCAAAATTTGTACAATTTTGTCATAGATCTAACATTTGTCATCTCAACATATCAAATTTGCATCCCATTTTCCTAATTTTTAAATACATTTCAATATATACTTCATTAAGCGTAGGATTTTATTTTTCAAAACCACAATTCCAACGAAATTTTCCTTCTGCAGTACTCTTCACCATAGCTTCAATAGCACTTCAATACCAACCCTATTAATCAACATACTACTCCTGAACGATTGATTTTCTCCTCTCCTTCGTTTAATGAAAAGTGGATAGCCATAGGCCATCCTAACAAACAAACGTAATTAGGAAAGCCTGGAGTTCTTTTTTATCACTTGCTGGATTTATAGTGGTATAAATGAACAATTGAAGTGTCTCACTGCGTTGTCACCATATCTATAGGAAATTATTGCGTTGCACCAAACATGGTGCCACGCTATTCATTATGTAACTTGTAATATGTTTCCTGCAATTCTGAAGAAATTTTTACTTGAAGTTGTGGACAAAATTCTTTTGTTTCATCACTCGGTGATATTTTAGCGCACACATAGTCCGTTACATGTTCTTTAGACACGAATTTTGTCTGACACTAACCTCACAAAACATCGGCTGATCACAAAAACGCATAGCATTTCTCGAGATGTTAGGTTCCATGTGAATTTATTTCGTTTAAGTTGGTATTATGTGTGTTTTCTTCCTTGACAGATCGAATTTTCCCTATCGTTTTTTCCACGAATCCTTGTATACCTCTACTTGGTCTCCTTCGACAACTTCACCGAGAGACACAGTGAACGTTCCCCACCACGACCATCCCTCCGTCTGCCATGCCTCAACCCTCCCAGAGCTCAGGGCGGTCCCTCATCGCCGCTAACAAGATTAAGGAAGGGCTGAGGGCCATTTAAGGGCAGCGGGGCGGGCGACCACGGTGTGCGCCGCCGCGGGCGCTAAGGCGGTAGCGAAGGGAAGGAACAGGGGACGGGACGGCATGAAGTGAAGGATGGGAAGGAGATGTGAGGGGAGGAAAACGCGCCGTGTCGTCGCCGAAGCACTCCACTGCGGTATTAACGGCCGCACGAACCGTTGCACTTAACCACATTCAGCTTGTCAGTGCGTTTAGTCGCGCTATTGTGGTATTTTAGTTCATCGGAACGCTGGTAATCGCATTAACGACCAAATTCACGAAGTTAGGGAAAATGCAAAGTGAATCAGAAGTGTGAAAGAATCGTGTACGGTTGATGGAATTGAAAAGACACCACGAATTTATCGCAATTTCAACGAAATTATCTCAGCATTCAACAATACTTGAAAATATAAAAATATGAGTTATTTATTAATTTCAAATCACATATTGGAACATATTATCGGAAAACTTTGAGATAACTACGAAATAAATTATATAACTTGACACATGAACCAAATAATTGAATTGATGTCGCAATAAAAGATGCAAAATTTCAATTAAAAATAGGTGTTAACACAACAAAACTTAACATGTGATGTTTTACTTATATCTTTGTCTACCAAAGCTTTACATTTCTTATGAACACCCATCATTTTATTTCGAACTCAGTCAATTGGAATAGTATAACATATATTGTTAATAAGCACTTAACGAGTACTTATCAAGAATTCAAACTCAAATTTTAAAGACGTGACATTGACAAGGTATATGAGAAGTCATAATTTATCTTTAAATTATCTTCTTTTCGAATATTAATAGAGGGACGTAAGATTTAAAAAAAAACAGTAAAAAACTTTGAAGACTAATGCGGACAAAATAGTTGCATTCGAAGTTTACAATTCTTATTATTGGAAGAAATGTTAATTAAATGTGATAATGGTAAATATTTTTTCTACTTCAAGAACTGGTCACTTGCCTCCAAATAATATATCTTGAATTATACTGGTACACGGTAAAATGGTGGGCTCAATTTTTGCCGGTGACTAATTATAGTTCTGTGGAGCGTAGGATGAGGAGAACAAGAGATAAGCGACCGAAGTTGCAGTGAAGAGGTGGAGAGAGAAGTACTAGAACAATGCAATATCAGCACGAACGAAAGGAATGAGGAGGCCAGCGCAGCACGGAGTATTAGGGAGAACGGAGGACCGTGAGTCAAAGGTCGCATATCACAGGCTTAGACATACTACGTACGGTCGTTTAATTGGCGCGGTTCCCTCTGCGGCCCTGAAATTGATACCGCACTGTTTAAGATTCCCGTTTGCGATTCCGCAAGGGGCACTGCTGTTCCCTTTGTGCGTCCTTACTGTTAACTAACGGCCCAGTTCATTACCAGACATGCTTTGTCAGCTGCCATATTTCAGAATGTTTGAAGCAGGCAATAACCATGTGCCCAGATAATTTATGCATTGGCAAGAAGCAATGTTGTGTTAATAAATACAAAAAATGTATATGTACTTATTATTACGTTATTATCTGAAAAAAGTGTAACTTCGTATCAGGGGATAGATAATTTACATTTGAGTTTTGAAAAATTACTATTATTTTTATTATTTATTTGGGTTTTCTGTGTTGTGATCACGGTATATTTAAGAACGTTTGAGGTACGAAATAATCAAGTTCCAAATTATTTTATGCATTGGTACATAACAATTTTCTATTAATGAATACAAAGAAAATATAAAAGCTTATAACTTTATGATCTAAAGAATTTGTATCTTCGAATCAGGGAATATATAATTAACATTTTTTAAATTCACTGTCATCACTGCGTTCCATATGGTATTTCGACAAAGAACTGATAAGATGATCCCTTGCTTGTCTCCAGAAAGTGAAGTAACGTATTGTATTTCACCGGTTCATACCAAGTTTTCAACTCGTGCTTACGGAATAAAGTCTTGAAAAGATTAAGCAAATGATATTTGATATGAACTATATCAGAATAATTTCCAAGTTGATGAACGTAAACCTGTTACAAAAATAATTAAATTCTATGACTTTATGCATAATAAATATTTTCATCGACGTGGGTAACAGGTAGTAAGTAAACTGTAAAATTATATGCAATTATTTACAGTGCATTTCTTATTAGTTTCCTCATTTTGCTTTTGGTTTTCATCTATTAATAATTAATTTTATAATTTATGATTATTGTAATACTTATCAGAAATCTTCGTCGTAGAATCTCTTTTACTAGGAAAATATCGTATAATATATATGAGAGGGCAAAAATGCTATTGCAAACATAATCCATATATTAGACCTCACGTCTTTTCTAATTTCAAGTCAGGATAAAAGTAATCAAAGAGTAAGAAAAATAAAATAAAACAGGAAATACCATTAGTATGTCCGAACGAAGGTAATTATATTGACTTGCTATATCCCAAAAAGGGATATTTTTGTCTTCATCAGGTGAAATGAAAGCTAAATAGAATTTCATTTATGAAACAGGTATGATGAAAATATCTTCAATTATAGAGCAAAATTTAAAAATAACATATAATGAAATCTGTGAATTAATCTGAAATGTTTTCCAGGTTAAGAAATAGACTGTACTCAGGAAAACATTCTTCAATATAAAAAATATTATGCTTCAATTTAAAACTATTTTAAACACACAGCATATGGTAAAAACCAATCGATTCAAACGTAAATGATATTTCCTTTGAACGTATTCAATTCTCTTCCTGAAAGCGTATAATAATCCAATATGGAAATATTCATTCGTTCTGGAATGCGTGTTGAAATTATTAGTTATTATCGCATCTAAACAATTTAATAGGAACTGCTACGCTATAACAATAAACTTTTATGATAGGTCTACATGAGGGGGAGTTTATTATCTCATCCTTGCATAAATAACTATCACAAATTTCTTCCAAATGTGGTTGCCTCTATTTCATTAAATAGAAAATTTATCAAAAGAGTTTTAAAATATTATCAATTTTGTACATCATCATTTAACACACAAAAATAAAAATTAAAGCATTAGGGGCATAGAAAACCTCCTCGTGTAGTATAACATTTTCATTCAATATTAAAAGACACTTTTTCTGTGCCACATGTGTGAAAGTCTGTGGGGTTATTATCTGAGTCATAAAAATCAAACGTTTGTTTTACGAGCATGCAAACGACCTTTTTGAGTGTAGCGCGGTGGGTTCAGACTGCAATTGAAAATTCTATAAAATTATATTAATAGATCATATAACATAACCACGATGTAGTACGTTCTGGAAAAAGCTGTGTGTAACCAGAAGAGAATGTGACACTAAATGCAGAGGACAGAGTAAATATTGTATCTAGTATATCACAGAAATGTTTCATTGCAGGCTGCATACGGAATTCGTTTAACATTCCAATGTGTTTCAAGTTATAAAGTAAACATGGAATACATTAATATACATGTCATTGCTTATAAAATATATCATAATATTATTTAACATTCTCGGGAATTTAAGGAATTATAATGCAAATTAGAACATTACATGTTGAAGAGAAATATTTATGTTATTTTCTGCACCTTCGGTAATAGTGAAGAAAATTAGAATTTGATACNTATATATATATATATATATATATATATATATATATAAGAATACGTTTTTTCTTAAAAAACAAAACATATAGATGTGTGACACAGTAATATATAAGCAACCTTGTATGAAGGCAACTTTTGTTTCAACATAAAACATTTTGTTTACTGTTTTTAGTCATCAGTTGAATGTACATTTATAAATAAATATGCTTTAAAACTTAAAAGAAAAGAATTATATAGATTGGGGTAAATACAGAGTGGGGTAGTATAGGCATTATTTCCAACTTTTATTAAGCTTCTGCAATTACCGCACTCTCTCCTACACATATGATAATACACGAGATTATTGTCGAACATGAGAATATTCATTAATAAATAATGATGTAGTAAACTACTTTAGTTATAAGCTGACACAACATTTAATGATTTAAGATCTATACTTTATCTGTGTGGTTTCCTCTGTCCGGTTACGCAGAAAAGTAACTACAATTTTCTACGACATTTGTCTTTTATATGATGATACAAATTGCATAGGTGCACACAATCAAATGTACAACCAAAGAGAAATTAATATCGTATAACTATTGCACAGCATCAATGTTATTCCTTAGTGAGTTCTATACACACACAATTCTATAAGTAAATCGTTACGAGACATATCATTACAAAACGCAGCACTCTTCTTCAAAATCACATGCTCGTTATGCGTCGCATATGAAATTGGAACGAATCGTACCTCGTGTTAAACCTTCTTGCCAAACAATAATAAAAGTAATGTTCTCGTTTCGAATGCATTCTGTTTCAAAATATCATATTAATCCTTACTATTGACATGGAGTATCAATTGAAATACATAGATTTCGAGCTAAATGATAAATTATAACTGAAGTTAGAAATATGGATATGGGAAGATTTCATTTAACGAATAGTCGACAAAGAAAAACAAAGAACGACGCCAAAATTAGCGAAGTTTCAAATTTCTCCATCTAAATATTCCATTTCACGTACAAACACTGAGGAATGCGTAGTCCTACAGTTAGTTACATTCATGTTCAACAACAAATATTTCGTATCGCATTTTCGCACAAATATTTCACGTACGTTTTTCCAGCAACGCTTATCGGGTATTCGTCAGCCAATAGAAATTTTTTCAGAGTCATATAGACAAATCAATATGCACATCAACGATGTGAAACATTCTCATTTCACTTGTTTGGACTACAATCTCCGTGTTCAGATGAATTAATGTTTATTTCTGGTTGCATTTTTGTAAGTAACAAAACGTATATTTACTATTGATCAAATACGCACTAAATCTATCATATTAACATCCTCATAAATTGCGGGTAATGTGACGAACTCTTTGAAATATAGAAATGACTTCTGTAAAGTTTTACCAATTTTTTTTTTGAAAATTAAAATGGAGTTTCAAAGATCCATTACCCATAAACATCGTTCATCGAGAAACTGAAATGAAACCCTTTCGGAAAATGTTTACTAATTTAAAGAAGGAATATCGAAATATCATTTCTTAGCTTATATAATACAAAAGCAATATACCGTTAAAATTTTAGTTACTATTTTGCATGATTAGCTAATATCTTCATTTTTATGGCAACAATTTTCTCCTTTAAAAATTCTTAGTAAACTTCTACAAAGTAAAAGCAGCTCCGCGTCAATATTTCAAATTTTCGTCAGTAATAGTTTCTTTCTCTCGGCGTTAATTTAACCTCTCAGTTACTTGCTCATTCCTATGAGACAACGGCACTCGTGTACGTAATAATGTAAGTGTATTACGTATACAGTATATAATGAAAATATCTAATTATATTGATAACAGAGCAAATGTCAAAAAATTCCTGATCCAGGTGATTATTCGTGCCAGAAATCACTCTAATTTTTCCTCTCTTAACGAGCAATATTCGAAAAAACGTTCCTACGTTCTGTTAATTGCCATAAATAAAGAAATAAAAAGCATAGTAAGTGGGAAATAATTTTTTTTCCCTACGTTGGTGTATCTTTATCTTATCCGAACAATGATGCAAAAAGGGGAAAATTCTTAATTAAGCTAATTTTTTACTATGTAGAACTATGTGCGCTCAACATATGAGTGAATGCGATGGCTGAATCTAGCAACCTCTTGAAGTGCTCGATACTGTCCCAATAATGTCTATTTGGATAGGTGCTATTTAATGTTTTTATTTTTATTTTATTTTTATATTTATAATAATTTCGAGTAGAATCATAATTATGAAACCAAGAAGGCACTTGGACTCCTAAGTCAGTAACTAATAGATGTAGGATGGTAGTCGCGTAGCGGGAGTCGGTAGAAGTAAATGAGAAAACCCCGTAGCAATTGCGTCGCGAGCATAAATTGGGAAGAAGAGAAGTATTTTGCCCCAGACGGTGCCGATAGCTCAGACGACTTAGATGGCTGCAACGCGAGGAGCATTCGTTCGCAGTACGTTAGTGAGGAACATGTGGAACTAGTTGGTGTTACATTGAATTACAGTAATTTACTTATTGAACAATCGTTAGATGTTCCGATGATACTTCTAATAAGACAAAGTTGTATATTCATGTGAAATTATTCAATAATTTTATCAATGAGTGATTTTCACCTAGTAATGTGAATTACACGATGCTAATGAACTTTATAATGCTGATTATCTTAACGAATCATAATATTTCATACTGAAATTTAATAATTATAAATTATTGTTCAGTTAATACAACAAGTGCAATAAGAATTTACCACTATTTGATGAGCTTAAAGGACTTACATAATCAAGTACGCGGTGAAATTATAAGCAGTGATGAACTGTGAATAATTGAGTTGAACATTCATTATAATTGCAATCAATTTACAAATTATTAATTGGTAAATTCCATGTGAATTTGCGTGAAAATTTCTGACGGTGAACAGACAGTGCAGCTGTTGCGCAACATCGTGTTGTGGTGTTTCGTAAGATTTTACAAGATAAAAGGATCAAGAACTCCAGTTGGTTGGCTATATTTCTATTGTAACACCCGCACTGTTTCAAACTGAGAATCTTTTGGTGTGACGAGCGGAAACCCAAGGCCAATAGATCTCCAATAAGCAGTTAATGCTGTACTCGCGCAGGGTCTAAGTTTCAAACGAGACGTTTGTAGGACATGCGAGGTGTCAGTAGCAGAAAAGAATCCTTCACGAATATTTAATTCAAGAAAATTGTATGTAAAAACAGAATTTATGTTTTTCTTCATTGTTTCATTATGTTATTCAAAAGAAGAGAGAATTTATATTTTTCTTGATTGTTTCATTGTGTTATTCAAATGTCAAATTTAATATGAGTAACTCAAAGAAAATAATTTTTCAAGTTCTTATTTAATAATAAAGTTTATTCAAGTTTACACTTGGAGTAATTTTTGCTGAATTGAAACACTTGGAGAATTTCTTGTTGTTCATTTTTTTCATATATGTATTTAATTTTTTTAACATCCCTGTTTTATTTGGCCAATAATTAATAATATTAATATTAATGTTCTGCTATTAATTAAAGTCTCTAGCTTGATAGTAACATCGCGTTCAATGGGTTTTTTAATTAATCATTATGTTGTGGTTCTTAGCACAAGCTTATGGAGGTAGGAGAAGAATATCTTGTGTTCGATTGCTTTCTGGGCCGACCTGAGCTAGCACAAATCAATTATGAGGTCCTAGGAGGTTTTCGTAGCACAATATATTATTCAACAAATACGTTATCAGATGTTCAAGAAATATTAAATAACTCTCATTTGAGTAACTCATCTGGGAAACACATGAGCATGTGCCTTTCATACAAATCTACAGAATAATTTCATATCATCGTTAACACGGAGCAGTGCGATATTTCACATTTTCACAGTATTATCCACAGTTTTCAAAATCGCTGATGAACACCGTGTCTTCCGTATGCTGCAGATAACGGTCTCGATATGACATCAGATCGGTTCCAATTGCTTCGGCCCGGATACAGAAAACATTAATACAGCTTGCGTGCGCCAGAACCATATAAAAAGGGTACATTAGATCGAGCTCACTATACTACAGCTCCTCAACAGGACTTGACAGAAAGAACTCGTCATTATGACGATGCTCCGGGAATTATTTCAGAGTAGAGTTATGTTCTGTATAATATGAAACATTGGTATTATTTAAACAGTTTTACAGCAAACTCTTTCTGGTCTCAAGGATGAATCACACTTACTAATTGATCGAATGTAAGGAATACCTACTCTCATACGGCAATCATCTATAATGTCAAATAAAACTACATTCCAGATTCAAAATTCACCGTAACGTAAACATCACATAAACGTTTCTGGTTCGACTATTACCATTGCAAATGGGCTAACATTTTGTTTAGTTCATTACCTCTTTTTGTGTACATATGTTTTAATGCTTTGAGAAGATAATTCATTCAAAATAATAGAAAAATCTTAGACCTCATATGGTAGAAATGGAGAAAACTCTTTTTCAACTTTGCAATATTACACCATTCTATTATCCGGTATTAGAAACTATTTGTATAATAGAATAATTTTTTATACATTAACATTTTTAATATAATATCTGCGCGAATTCTTGTTTTATCCGTCATTATCTAATTATTTAAACTACATAACCCCCTTTATGATCTAGATCCTGTAGACTATAAGAACGAGTGGTTAGTAAGAATACGCCTGAATTCCGAAAACATACACATAAAGCAGAATGCAAGGCGCAGTGACGAGGAGTATTGCGGGATGCATTTCAGCGTCACTTTAAGGACAAGAGAAGACGTACTTGAGGAGCGCTTTTAGAAACTTAACTCGTTAAAACACTTTGAAACAATATGGTGAAGTTTTTAACACGTAATGATACCCTTTAAACAACACATTTAGATACAGAGATAATTCAATGTACTTTGAAAGTTTTGATAATTTAATTTGATCATTGCTCTACCCGGAGAGAGTTTCTAACTAGTTTTCTATCACAGTTAATTTATTTGTCCGAATTAGTGTTTAAATGCAGCTACTAAGTCTTAAGTTTCAATTCAAATAACATTTACGACTTTCTTAGACAATTTTAATAAAGGGTAAATAATACAAAGGGAGGAATGATAAAGTACATTTTTATTAGATTATTATAGTTCATGCAACACATAATAATAGCTACATTTCTTATTACAATCTATTTGTGGATGTATTCTCCTTTCTATTTGTTAAACATTTAATAAATCAAACATTTTCTATTGATGTTTTCTTTTTTTCCATTCATTTTAATATAATAGAATTATCCTTATTACATTAAATATAATTAATTAAAGGATAGTTACAATATGAAATTAAGCAGGACGGGTTATATGAAATTTTTATAATAAATGTTAATTTAAATATTATTTTAGAAAAAATATTTTAAATAAAATCTTAATTTAAAAGTTTCTATTTACAAAAGAATATGTTTTATTATTTTCTCAAAAATTTCTCAGTATTTATGTAAATAAAAGGTTACGGAGTTTTATGGAGACTCCAAGAGTAACTAAATCCCCCATTCCCTTGCATTTTTATTCAGCTGTCCGCTTTTATACGAACAAACATGAGAAAGTACCTTCCCTGAATAATTCTCCGAATTACGTAATGAATAGACCAATCCTAAGAAAACAACTAATATCACCGCCGAGAAGGAAACGACTAAACTTACGAAGACAGAACTCACGAGAGTGCTGGAGGGGATATACAACTGAAAGAAGAAAGGAAAAAGACTAAAAACAACAAAAATTCAGAGAAAAGTGGCGAACTTTCCAGAGTTTTTTTGCGGAGCCCAAAATGACGGATTTTGCCCAAGCGCCCGCATCGTCAGAGAGTGTAGGAGAGTAAAGAAGGGATGGTTTTCGGTGGGTCAGGTGGCGTGGAGGAGAGGGGAAACAACATGGAAACGGATCGAGGTAATCCCGCCGAGTAGGCAGACAATGAACATGCGGGTCATTCAGTGAATCGTCGAATAGGAAGCATGGAAATGCAGGCTAAGGAGTACCAAACGATCCTCAGTCAACGAGGAGGGTGGTCAAGACGAGTCGAAATGCAAGAGGGTTGAGGAAGAGTTTAGCATGACAGACGTGAAGGTGGTTCTGGGCGTTGTGAAAGAACACGAGATAATTGTGAATAAAGATATAAAATCTATAGTTTGATAATAATACGTAATTCTGAAATAACGTTTTGGTGTTTTATTAAATAAAACATTGTTGGTGTTATATTAGTACTGTAACACGTACCAAACTATTTTTATTGTTAAGAGTTTGCTGAAAAATTAAATATACCTCTACCTTAGGGAACTGAAATTAATGGGATGGTTCCTTGTTTGCTTGTCCTCCACGTGGTCATACGCAGTTGTAATGTTTTTTTTACATTAAATCTTCCTTTTTTAGATTTCTACCATATCTATGCCAAATTTACGTTTATCATATTACAAAAACAATGTTTTTTTATTAATATTCATCATCAGACACTAACTCAACCTGTAATATTAGTATTTATGCACACAAGCTTTTATGTGAATTCAGATTCTATTCTGTATTTCTATGTTCTTCTAAAACCCGCTTCTCGAAATGTTACAGACTCCGGTGGAGCGTAACGTCTGACATACGTTGTTTAAATCTTTAGCGACTTATATTCTTTTTATAATACGGAAAAATAATTTGAACATATATAACTAAATACTCGTTTCATTTACTTGTAACTTGAAACCATTTCTCTGTAACGGCAATAAAGGGTTCGGAGTTCCACTATATACACCTCGGACACAGTTATTCATCACGATATTTCAGAAAATTACTTTTTTCACGGTATTTTTTGGTTATTTAATAATTTGTCCATTCAAGTTTCACAATATCAATATTCAAATACATTATTTACTTCCATTGCTAAATTTTTCTTGCTGGTAGGACGTAAATACTTTGGTAAAATATGTAACAAGTATCACTATTGAGAATAAGAACAATAGATCGGTTTTCATAGTTTGCTCTTTAATAAATAGTTAACAAGTACAAAGGATGAATTTTTTTTACGAACTTCGACGCAGCTCATGCTCTCAAAGTGTAAAGAAAAAGAACTTTTGTTAAAACCAAATTTAAACATGTTGATTTTTTTGCAAATATGTTTTTAAAATATATTAAAACATATCGGGTAAGATAGTAAACGCGAATTAGATCAAGGGTAAGATGTCTAATTTTTTTTCTGGGGCTTTACGGCTCGTCGACATCGAGGTCATTAGAGACCTAAAAACTTGTACAGGTAGGGAAAATGCAGTTCTCCAACATGGCTCTCCCCGCGTGTGGGACTCGCCGAATGACTCAACCATACCCACTAAAAACCCTCCTGAATTACAACTCAAAACTCAAATATCAACATATCTCAAAACTTTACATTCATCATTTTAAAAAAAGGAAGAGGAAAATGAAAGATACCCTAGCGTCGGGATCAAAAAGAACAAGAGGTGACCAAGGAAGTTCGGGAAAGAGAAAGGAAGGATCCTAGCACAAGTAAGTGGATATAATGCCAGTCTCAGCTCGGGGCCCCGTGTTTTCCAAGCACGTACTTACTAGATGTAAGTCCCCTGTGGGGTAAGGTGACTAAAGGAGTGTGAAAATTATCTTTTCTTTTTTCTTCATGGGTATAAGCAGCAACTAGAAACATCACATCAACACGTGTGTTTTGATGTTTAACGCCATTATTACATTTATTAGGAAAACCATTTTTGTTAAACAACATTAGGAAAACATTTTTGTTGTGACACCAAAACAATTTTATCGTGTAGAAATATTATTTTCTGTAATTAAAAGAAGAATTCTCAGAATTGTATATAGGAGACTATGGATTCACTATCAAGTGAACTTTCATTATTTTTAAACGTTTTACTCGGCTTTAGCCAGGATTCAACTTAAGACACAACTTGAGACACTAGTCAATAAAATATATTATTGAGACATTGAACAACGATATTATAAGGGAGGATTACTTTTCTCTTTTTCTAATAACTAATAACTTTTGGATAATGCTTGCACAGTACATCTGAAGAGGACTTTTTATTCACAATAAGATTTTATATATCTTTTTTCATATTCAAAACAGCTCTCAATTGTGCAAAAAGTATATAATGGTGCTGGAACATTACCAGTAATTATTGAAGAATACTCGCAATGAGCCCATCCTTTTCGAACAGCGTCGCTTCATACATAAGAATCCTCTGATGTTTGATTAATCGGGACGTGTTTTACTCTCGCAACATTAGAAGAAGCAAATGGCTGCCAAAGCGCTGTGGAACGAGTAAAAGATCTGATCGCAGAAGTCATCTCGTCTCCGAGAAATGCCTCGGGTGCAGCATCCGTAAGGCATAGCCGCACCCGCACATACGGCGCGTGCCAAGGAACGCCTTCGTGTCATGGAAGGGGAGGGGGAAGAAGAAGAAGAAGGGAGGGATGTAAAGGAAGGAAGGTGGTTTCGGAGTGGAAATGGAGAGGAGGGGGTTGTGCTGATTGCGGCGCGAGGGGACGTGCGCACCACCGCTGCCGCGTGACATGCATGCAGCTTCCGCTTCCCAGAGACGAGAGTTGCGCTGCTGTTCCACAGTCTTGTGGATCAATGTGACCCCTACGCTGGAACGCGCTCACTCGGGTTCGCCTCAAGTGGTGCTCAGGTGATACGAGAGAACAAAACGAGGCAGGATTATACCCATGAAGCAATAAAAAAGTTTACGCTCCCTTCTTCTTAGAAACGTTTTTTTTTATTACGATTTGGATGAGGTCAATGTTGGTTTCGATCGTTTTTCGAAGATTAGTGGTCGACATTTCTATGAAAAACAGGTCGTAGAGAAAGACAAGAACAAAGAGATCGGCGAAATAATAATAATAATAATAATAATAATAATAATACTTTTATTTTTGTACATAAAAGCTCTTGGAACAATAAGAACGCATAACGAGATATTTACCTAGAATTTTAATTTATTATTCTCGTTCATAAGAAACATCTACTCCTTAAAATCAAGTTGTGAATATCGGAAATGAGTGCGATAATGTGGTTGATAGTGGATGTTAACTGAAAAGGAATCCGATGAATTTAGCACTAAACAGGTCAAGAGTTTTACAAACGTTCCTAGTCAGTTTGTTAGTTTACAATCCCCCACGTGGTCATACGCAGTTTGCGACTGCTTTTTTACGATAAAGTTTATTTATTTTCTTATTTACATGTACTTTTTTATAATTATGATATCAAGAGAACTGATGAGATGAAAGTTATGTAACGAGGAGAATTTAATTGGATATCTTATAATACGTGGGTTTACAACATCGCTTTTCTAATGACATTTCTCTATCCACAATACTATTACATATTACTATTGGCAAAAATTACATTATTCATGATATTGATATGTGTTTACAAATCAAGACAAAGATTTATCAAGAAAACATAATAAAAATAAAAATATTTTGATAAACATTAATTTTAAGTGCATCATAATCCAACAAATTAAACATCAGCAAAAATGTAAACGTAGGCTTCCGCGGCCGGAGTCAAAATAAGCTTGTTTGTCCCGGACAAACAAGCTTATATCAGCAAAAATGGTTTACAAAATTTGTACAGTTAATGCATTTTCTCCATATTTTTTTAACTTTCAGGTCATGAGACGAATTGCTTCCACGGTTTATTTTCATCTTCGCGCTTCATCAGTACTTACGAAAATTTATCATTTATGTTAGCCAATTAGAAAATTATAGATTTTTATAACTCGTTTTTATTAATTAACTTATCATTATGGTACATTAGACATTGATTGATATTACAACGCTAAGATATATTGGTGATAACTGAGTCCTTTACGGCTCTCCGACATCTAGGGTCATTATAGCTCTGATATTTTGTACAGGTAGGGAAAATGCAGTTACGCACTAAGGAGAGCCAACATGACACTCCTCGCGTGAGGGACTCGCTGAATGACTCAATCATACCCACTAAAAACCCTCCTGAATTTTAATATTTCAAAACATTTTTAGAAAATGAGGAAGAAGAGACAGAAAAATCCTAAAAACATTATAAAAATCGAAAACAAGGAAAAAAGTAAATTAAGGGAGAGATTTTTTGTAGAGGTAGAGAAAAAGCTTTAGTTTAAAAGAGATAATATAAAGTAAATGTTACAAAAACCCCATATTAAAGACAAAAAATGATCCTATTTAAAAAAGAGAAACCAAATATATAGAACATTACGAGACTTTCGATTTTTCCGAAAGGTAAAACGCTTTAAACAAAACTTAAGATCATGCAAAGTTTAAGGCATCCGCCATCCCCACTCGTCTGTTTCCAATACTCCAGCATTCAATACAAAGCGGCAGATAGAGCAGCTACTCCTATTTTACCCCCCACCACTCCTTCGAAGCGTCTAGAATGCAAATGCATGTCTGGTAGCGAGCACACCATCTGCGCAAGATGAGATTTCCGCCTCATCAGCTGCCGAAACCGTCCGCGACGTGAGCGATATCTCACGCCGGACGCGTGCATTTCCTCTGTTTCCATCAAACCTCATCCCGCACCTTCAAAGCTCATGGGATTACACCCAATCTCAGAAGAGAAATTATGGTAAACACAGTCCTCATTCATTCGAAATTTCGATTCAGGACGAGATACATTTTGTGACTTTTACGATAGTATATCAACTCTGAAAGAAACAATTTTGTACGTTTACGAAAAAAATTTCATGATCACTTCAGTGTAGTAACAACACCTGTTTAAATACGATTTGAAAATTGTCAAAACAAAAATTAAATACAAGATAAACAATGCCTTTACAATGCAACTGAATGATATTGAGCTAATGATGTGTAACATTGTTCTTAAAAGAATAATATTTGAACAAATTCTCATACTTCATAAATATTCATTTCAGGCGACACATATAAGAAACGTGTTTTTACATATTATAATGTTACCCCAAATAATATCCCTCACAATAGTAAAGACCACACCGTAAATAAGAAAAAACAATTATTAACAGCGAAATTATTTATAAGATATTTGACATCAATATTATCGGTGTGTCACTTCTATTCCATTTGCTATTTTCAGTCACAAGGGATTAATTTTATTTCTGTAATTGTTATTTTCTCACATTTTTCTCTTGTTGTTATAAATGCTTCTTTTCTATGTACATTTAATCCAAAGTTTAGATTGTCTTTTCGCCTCTCGATTATTCATTAATCACATAGAACTTTCTTATTTTGAAGTTATTTCACTTCAGATCAGGCTCGCTAGTCACCGCCGTATTTTAACTAACCAACAACTGCATCAAAATTCCACATTCCTTATCTTTCCAATTTCCACCACGATATCAGTTCTTTCAACACTCTCATTCCATAAACGTTTCGCGCACGAAACAGCAACTTCTCACAAGAAAATTCATTTTCCCTTACGATCAATACCCACATCGATTTTCTTTTCCTTTATGCCTTCGTAACCACGCGGCATTTTCAGCCGATAGAATTTTCTCCGTTCCTAAGAAGAAAACACGCGTATCATTTGTTTCTCCCCACCCCCCACCTCTCGAAAACTCTCCACGCCGAAACAAACATCGTTTGCACGAACTCAACTTCGGAACTAAAAGAAATAAACTCGATAAAGAAATCAAAAGATACGATTAACTTTTTTATTTTTTTCTGTGGAGAGATTCGCGTTGCGAAAATGATACGGCTTATGCGCGATAAAATTCCTCGGGACGGTCTCCCGAGCAACGGTCATTCTTTCACCGCCTGTGCGTCACTTTCCAATTTCCTCGTACCACGGTGTGCCCGTCGCGTTTTGTTGGAGAAATACAACCGAGCGTTAATCAAACTTTGACCGACACGACCCCACCCCGCTTTTCAGGTCACGGAGATTCTTTAGCGATCGAATGGATGTGTCATTTGCGCTTCGGTCGAGGTATAATATTGACTGAGCCGACCGGGTAAATTTCAGATCAGAAGAACTGTCCGTATGATGGAAGGCGTGAAAGAAGAAACAGAAATTTACATGTCTAAAGAGAACGGGTTTTGTGGTTTATATGAGAACTAAAAAGTCTGTTGTAACAGATTTAACTCTCACTTTCAATGAATGTATGTCTCATATACAGTCGTATTAAAGCTGTGTACAAGAAATATGAATCATGAAATCAAAGATAATTTACAAAACAGTTAATTTTTTATCCTTTTTCTGTATAATGTATGAACAATTCACCAACGAGTGTGTTCATTCGTGGTATAGAAAAAAAAAGATTCAGCATAGATTTTTCATTCAACGTTTCATTAAGTTAAAAGTATCCAATGAAAAATAAACAAGAAAATAATACTTTCGAGCGAAATCCGTAGTGTTGGCAATCACTTAATATCCTAAATTATTTTAGGAAAATAAACAAGACCGATTAGGTTACTAATTGTCAAGTGATTAGGCAGTTTTGGATTTTGGAACAGAAACCTTGGTCAGTAAGAAAAAAAGTTAGAGGTAACCACGTTTAAAATCATTATTACCTCTAAACAAAAAAGAAAAACAGAAAAGGCTACAAGTTTCAGGAAGAGATGATTATGACGTATCAAAACTTTTATGAAATTTCAAGTACCCATATATGTTAAATGTCGGAACATATTGCACAGTGATCTCCACGCTTCAGTATATACTAGATGCAGCTTCATCTGAAGCACTAGAGATAATATACAAAATAATGTTAAAATTGTCTTACTTCTTTCCGTAAATAACATCATTTCATTATAACACATAACTTCTACATATTATTTCCGAGAGGAAGGAATCCTGTGTTCAAATATTCTGTGTTGATGCTGATAGGTCATTTGGGTTGAAACGATAACTATTAAGAAGATTGAATAGTTAAAGATCCAGCAATCTAAAGGCGTTTGAAAGGGGTCGGAACCTGTAAGATGGAGAAAGGATGGGAGAAAAATGAAGGGAAACTCCGCGTCGAGAACATGCAGTCGACTTCCTACCAAGTGAATCGAAGAGTTAATGGGCGGAACAATGCTCTTTTACGTAGAATTGCGATCAATGGTAATATATGGAGGAGACCGAAGAGACTTTCCCTAAAGTAGTTGGAGGAAAACGGCTAAAGAGAATTTGTTCGAGGAAGATGTGCGATGTGCGAGTGTTTCACGCCTGTGGATTCTCTATTGTCGTTTCTACAAAATGCTTCCGTTTTTTTTTTTTCTTCAGATATTTCAAGTGGAAACATTATCCTTTTTGTTAAAGAGACTTTCATGTATTTGTACAATCCACGTGGAAGTTGGTACATTTCATAAAGATTTCAAAGTGTATAATCGTTTTGTTGGGAACAGTATGATTAGAAATTAGAAAATGATCGAGGGATCAATGATAAACTCAGGTTGAAGAAATCAACAATATAACAACCATATTGAACATAAATTGCCTCTCCGTCTGGTATTTTCACGATCAGTTAACATTACAATGCAATTGTGTAATATAAAATTAATTTAATTTCTTCTACCGTTTCGATTTTATATAAATCAATTAACTAATTTTAAATATTCCAAGAAATGTATTTAATAAAATTAATTTCTCCAATATGTACGTCGTTAGGATAACAATAATACTGTATTATATTGAGAATATAATAATAAGAACTCAAGGAATAAATTATATTATTAGTTTACATTAGAAGAGTTAATTATTTATTGCATCAATAAATAAAAAAAACAATATAGAAAGTAATCAAAATATCAGTACTCATTATATTTTTATTATACCAAACATATTATTTAAATTAAAGTAAATGTTAAAGAATTTGTTCATTATTTCCTAATATTGAATGTTGTATGTCCATGAGATCACCAAAATCACTTACTACTTAGGAGAGCAGCTCGTACAACAGAGTACGTTTTGTTTCTTACCTGAAACAAAACAAGAAACATTGATTGAAACGAACAGAACGAAAAAGTGTACTGTGATGTAATACAGAATAAAAATAATTTAGTAACAAAAGCAAAATTATATTACTACTGTCTGTTTACAACTAAATGTATATTAAAATATAACACAGTTATGAATTTATTTTATCACTTACATAATGTGCTTTGGTGTGGTTCAGATCATATACTTGCTCTTCCTTGTGAACAATATTAGGGTGCGTTAATGGGGAGAGAGAAATGGTGGGTTGCGGGGAATGTATGATACAAAACAGACACTATACTGGAGTAGGTGAGGGTATCCTCAGATGAAAACATCAACAATTGAGCTGAGAATGGTGTCGAACACCATACTTCTGCTCAGTGATATACTCAAAGTAATGTAGCTTTACCGAAAATCATGCAATACTTCTACCTGACACGAATTTCCAAGTTTTATGAGTTAATGTATTATCTGGAAAAACAAATTAACAAAGCGCGAAAATACACTAAAAAATGCAAAATACAAACACAACACACTAAGACACAAGATAATATTAATTCCACACGCTCGATGGAGGAAGAACAGAGTAGATCGGCAAGAGCAAGTGAATTGAATTGATGATCGATGTTGGCGATCGATTTAAGTTTAAAGAAATTCGAATGTACTGCCAACATGACACGAGGAACACCTATCAATAAGGACGATTGTGACGCAATAGCGTTCGCTACACTCCGTACAAGCTCTTTGAGAACATCAATCCAGCCAGACTGACAACAAATAAATAAATAAATAATACTTTATGATCAAGAGAGCAGTTACAAAGTACTTATGAATACGTTTAAGAAAATAAACTATTTTACAGTAAACTAATAAACACAGTTCGTTGTCGTTCATGTTTTCGTTGTTTAGGTTACAATTTCTCTGAGTGAACTTACATGACTTTGATTATTTGATTGGAGGCAAGATCTACCATCATTACTGTCGGTAATATTTTACGAAGAGACTGCTATGAAATTACAAATGTACATTCCATACAATATAAATAGTTTTACTTCCATTTCTTAATAAAACATAAATTTAGACGTAGTTTCTAAGTTGATATTTGTTTCACAGAGTAAATATTATAGTTTCAAAATTGTGAACAATGTCAGTAAAGCACAAAAACTTTTCGAATGAGTTGGGTGAAACTTCTTTTCTGGCGGTTTTACCGATCGCACCTTCGAAAGTTTCCTGCGTCACGTTTTCAATGACACTAAATCAATATTAACGAGTCATACGATAAAAAGATATCTATAATACTCGTAAAGATTTATAGTTTATTGTTATCAATGATATGGAGAGGAAGGGAAACCGATAAAAAGAGAAATTGAACAGGATGTTCAGTTTCAACACCATTGGCTCTTCAATGTCGATTATTGAAATGGCTTATTCCTTGCATATCATTACACATTCAAATATACACTTTCCCCTCTCCCACCCCATACACACACACATTATCTTTCTTTTCTTTCTGTCTCATACACATATAAACCTACACACAAAGCAACGTATTTATATTAGAATGCTGTCTTGTTTTCATAGTTTCAAGAAGTCACGTATAACAGGAAAATATTTTTACAAACTTTATTAATTATTTTAGCAGGAGTGGTTTTACTAATACGGAATCCAATAGTGTTTATAACAATTACTCATTAAATTGTATGAAAAAAAGAATCCATTCATACATTTTAAACATGTTCCAATGTAGCAATAATCTAAGAAAGAAATTTTCTTAAATTTACTCTTTATATAAAACTAATTATTTTGAATGCTTCATTACGCTTTCTTCGTTTAGAATTAATGTTTTTAAATATACAAGTCAATAGTGTATAAATAAAGTAAGCACGTGTTTGATATTTATTCAACCACGCTTCCGTGATATTAATTTTGACTAAATCATTTTTGTAAATAAGAAATATGTTAAGGAATATTTATCAGTACCTGTATATTTTCTTAATATTTATTCTGCAGTAGCAAACAATTTCAAAGGAATACTAGACTCAGTACACATTTGGTAGAATAAAATTTCAAATATTCTATATTGTTCCAATAATTCGATTTATATCGAATTTCTTGTACTTTTTTTGGTGTACATTTGTACTACTGAGATAAAATGGTGGAAGAAGAAGGAAGACGTAGTAGTTCAATTCTGAACGCGAGTCGCTTAATGAACGCTGAAGAATAATGTTGAAGTTACTCTCCGAGTGATGAACAACATGAGACATTTCTGTATGAGGATAAGAGGAAAACAGGTCAGAGGTAGACGAGGTAACCTAGTCTGCTGCGCATGTCGTCGCCTGAGGGGCCGCCAGACGTCCGTGATTCCGAATGTGCGCAGGGCTCGCGAGTCTGCGCCATACAGGGGCAAAGGTTACCCCAGAGAACTTGTAAACTGATGGGAACGGTTGCTATTTAATTATACATTGTATAATTTGTTTTTAATTAATTATACATTGTTTTTAATTATAAGACAAATTCAATGTATTTATCTCAATATTCCTAAAACATTACAACTCTAGCTTTCCCATTAAAAGGCAAGTTAATTAACACAAAGAAATTCAAGAAATGGATCACCCAATGGATAAGAATTTCTTTAAAAAAAACGCCGTTTATATTATCTTTTAAAACTCTATAATCAACCACCCGAATTCCAAGATTATTTTCGTAAATATAAGACTATTCTTCGGAAAGTACTATATGCAGCTAAAGATATGGAAAACGATAGGCAAGTATTGAAATCAAACAACCGGATGAAAGCCATGTGGAATATTATTAAAAATTACACGTCAACTTCTGAAAATTGCGAAGAAAATGTTTCTTTACTAAACGATGGCAAAATCGTATCAAATCCTCAGGACATTGAATATTTGTTTAATTCTGACTTATCAGAAGTAGGTATAAGAACGAACTCAATATATCTAAATCAATGTCCTCCAATTATATCCACCCACGTACCCAATTCTATATTTATTTCCAAAACTAACGCCAATAAAGTCATGAGAATCACCAGCTCATTAAAAAACAAATTTTCAACAGGCATAGATGATATACCCGAATTTATTGTTAAATTTTCGTCCCACGTTATATTAAATCCACTCATAAATATTTTTAATAGTTCTTTATCGGAAGGGGTGTTTCCCAACATATTTAAGAGAGCTAAAGTGAAAACTTTACACAAGAAAGGAATTAATATTGGAAATTACCGACCAATATCTCTACTACCCACTTTCTCAAAAATCCTAGAAAAATTATTCTATAAGCGTTTTCTAGATTTTTTATCAAAAACTAACATTCTCTCTGACGATCAACACGGTTTTAGGAAATTCTTTTCCATTACAAGCGCCATATTTTCTTCTTAAACGATGTTACCACATCTCTTGCCCGTGGAGAAAATCCTCAGGGTGTTTTTCTTGACTTATCCAAAGCATTCGATGTCATCGATCACGGAATTCTCCATTCCCAATTGCATTCTTTAGGCTTTTGTGGACTTCCACATCAATGGCTAACATCTTATTTAAAGGATAGATATCAACAGGTAGAAATATCCTATACTAAAAATAAAATACTTGAGTGTTGTCTTTAGAAACAAAGCCACTTACTATCTGAGTCACCAAGGTTCAATTCTCGGCCCAATAATCTTTTTATTGTATGTGAACGACATATCATCCACATCAGATTGCAAAATGATTCCTTTTGCTGATGACACTAATTTACTATGTAAACACGCCAACGCTCAAAACGTTTTGTCTAACCTTTCGACTTCGTTCCATGCAAATCGTCTCATTGTAAACACTGACAAAACTGTGTCTATGACATTTCACAATAGTATCTCAAAATCTTTACCCTAGGTTTCTCTTTCTTTAAACGGAACACAATTAAAAACTGTTACGATTGCAAAATTATTATGTCTTCATATTCAAGGAAACCTCAAATGGAATTGTCACGTTGACAATCTTAATTTCAAATTAAGCAAATTCTGTTACGCTTTCCGAATCTTAGTTAACGCAGTTAACTAAGTCATTTAACAGTTAGTCCACGTATTTCCCGTTGCGTATATTTTGCAAACGTTTACTCCCATTTACGTTACTGCATCACCTACTGGGGCAATACCGGTCAGAGCATTCAAACTTTCAGAATTCAAAAGAGGATAGTTCGGATAATTTGTAAATCTCACTCCCGAAACTCTTGTATACCTTTATTCAAGGAATTAAATATCTTAACACTTCCCTGCATTTATATTTATGAAATGGTCGTGTTTGTTAAGACCGAATTACTGAAGTGCCACCCTTGTTTCATACGAAACAGTCTCGTTCACGAACACAATACTCGCAATAGTAATAATATTCATCGCCCTAGAGTGTCAACCACTCTTTGCGAAAAAGGACCTTATCATTCGGGAATCGTTCTATATAATTCCCTGCCCAAGAATATAAAAGATATTATGAAATTGATTATCTTCAAATCCGCGGTTAAAAACTACCTCCTGCACCAGTGCTTCTACAATGTAAAGGAATTTATTGATTTTAATAAAAGTGAAATCCGCCTTGTACTTTTGCTGTATACTTTTTAAATAACTTATAACAATTTCGAAAACTATTTTTTTGGATGATTGTTTTATCTTATGATTTATATTAATTTAGTTTTATGTGTACTCAACTTTGGCACGGTTGTGTACATGAATTCTGTAGCCCTATCCTGGGTTTTTCTCCGGTTTTCCTTGGGGTAGAAACGGATTTCTTATACAGGTTCTCTAGGCTTTGTCTAGGGACGTGCTTATTGTAACAATAAATCGTGAATTTAGTGTTATTTCAATTCTCGTGATTTGTAAACTCTATACTCAGAATAATCTGTAGTTCGATAGTAATATGTACATATAAATGTTTTGCGTTAAATTACAAACATATTGACTTTCTATTAGCATTATAACTCGCAGCTAACTTTTCATCTTATCTAGGAATTTTTGCTGAAATTTTTGAATTCGCCTTTGCCTTAGGGCCCTTGATCGGAATTGATGGGATGGTCCCTTGCTTACTTCCGGAGATTAAATTAGAGTTTATTGTCCTCCACGTGGTCATACGCAGGTTGTACTCTTTTTGACAATAAATTTATCAAATTATCAAATATTAAGGTTTTTTTAAAAAAATTGGCGTTTGCTTGTTTGTCATTCGTGTGAAGTGGATTTCCTGTAATTAGTGCGATGGATTTCTTTTTGTGGAAAATTTAATTATTGAATGCACATAATCAAGTTGATGTACATTATTTTCTTCTGTGATTTTTTTGTGATTGTAAATTTAAAGAGACCGATAAATAAAAATGATCACAATACGCAAATTATTACGTCTTCCCACATATACGCAACAGTTACAGTCAGTCGTCAGTGAGTGCAATCGATAATTGTGTTATCTGTGTTTACACGTCATGGTCTCCACTGCCGGAGTTGTCAGAGCAAACGCATCCACAGCCTCTGAATCACCTATTCACACACGCTCCAGATGACAATAGAAATGCAACGCAAGAATCATACAATGACTTATTTTACGGTGGAAATGAAATCACCTCAGTGTAAAGTCATTGGTTTGAGCTGTGATTTTAGAATTTAGGTTTGTCAGAGATTATGAAGAGGAGAATAATCATTCTCCTCTCCTTGACCTTGACAAGAAATATTCGCTCCGTTGAATTACATGGCAATTGTTCGATTCCTCATCAAGACTTATGAGTTTAACGCATAGTTTTATTTTAAAAAATTATATCCACCCAATTGAAGTACTCCCAACAATTTCCAACATACTTGGGCTTTTAATGTTGGTGGAACAGGAGAGAAAGTAAAACATGAAGTATCCAACAAAGTATCGACATGAAGTCTTAAATGATTGAATACCATTAGAAATTTAATACAGTATTTTGTGTTATGAATGTTATGAAATGTAAAATACATAACACTTGACATATAAATATTTCATATACTCAGCAGATTTATTTACACACATGATAAAATGAACCAAACCATTATACACGTGTGTTGTTCGATGCAACAGCATGATTTGACCACCTCAATGAAATTCTGGTGTTCGCTAAACCAGAAATATCAAAAACTTTGAGATCTAAGAATCTAACATCTCCCTTTTAAAAAAACGTCAGTGTTCAGTTACGGTTAATAAACAGAACTGCCTATTCATTGACAGATGCGATGGAATAGTTTGTTACTTGGCCAGGATTTTTCAAAATGTCTATATCTTTCGCCATAAATCGTTCGTCTTGAGATTTGTTTGTTTTTTCATTGAACAATTCATCTGAATTCGTGCATACTATTCGTCCAGAAACAAGGAATATACATCACAAAAAAATTATCAATTCCATTATTATTGAGCTACTAATCTTTTTCCCGTGCAAGAGGTCGGACAAAATACCTTTAAATTAATGTTAAAAATATAGGAATTATTTCAAAAGTAATACCAAAATATTTTTGATTCCAATAATATTCCTTCGTTTCACATTTTCAGGAAACATATGAAACACATTTTCAGGAAACATAAAAAAAGTTGCCTGTAAGAGTATGTGTCAAATGTGTATGTAAATGCAATATAAGAAAACAGTTTAATTACCAAATATACATAAAAACACTCTCCATGTCAAATGCAAAAGAAACTTGGTAAACTCAATCTCCTACAGTAGTTCTCATATTGTTCTGCAAACAACTGTGAAGAACAGCCTCCAGATCTTCCAATCAAAGTTTGAAAAAACAGTAATTACAGTTCAGCAGTACTTGAAGTTCCCTCGCGAGTCTCTCATCGATTCATCGAGCAACGAGCAGTTTCATTTCCACAAAGCGAAACCCAGGCACCATCCTCCCCGATGGAAAGTAACTTTTCACTCGCTCCGTCATAACACTCAAGCTCTTTCAATCTTCCATTCCAAATATTGAGTGAGCACGTACGAGCGGGTAGGGGTTGCGGGGGTGTGTGGATGCGATCACATTAAGTATCGTTCTTCGTCATCACTCACAATTGCTCGCGACGAGTTTTGCAATTTGTGATTCCTTCGTCTTTGCACTCAATCTAATTGCATATTTGTTCCGTACAAGAGTTGCTGTCAACTGTTTCATTTTGTCAAATTGTTGCTCGTGAAGTCGTTTATAATGCTATAGTTCTTTTATATCTACCTACTGCATCTTTCTCCATTCTGAATATTAGAAAATGTAAAATAAATTATATCCATAATTGAATTTTCCTCAAGTTTCAAAATTTCATTACTTTGTTCTATAACTTTCCAATTCACACCAGCTCCTTAAATAATCTTCATACGTCTATCTCCAAAAGTACTTTTGGT
Source organism: Laupala kohalensis (assembly GCA_002313205.1). Lineage (NCBI taxonomy): Eukaryota > Metazoa > Arthropoda > Insecta > Orthoptera > Trigonidiidae > Laupala > Laupala kohalensis. Next base: position 261,769 of record NNCF01131154.1, on the reverse strand, counting down.
GATGTCTCCACTTCTATCACGGAGTTTATTCCATTGTTAAGTCACTCTGTTACTTCTTTTTCCCAACTTCTGAGTTCATGTCAATTTGTATTGTTTCTCTCTGAAATAGACACTCATCCCTAAGCATCTAATAGTAAAATCTTGACAAGTTTCTTTTTCCATGCAAATATTTAAAAACATTTATTTTATACCATCTGAAGGGCCTCATATAGAGATGCGTATATAGGGAAACGTTATCGCGTTACGAAAAGAATAAATGTTAGAGGTAAGATACTTCCACATTTCATATAATCAATTTTTTATTTTTCGTTATCATTCACAATGACCTCGCGTCATTTATCGTGTTTACATTTATAAAAGATTGGCAGACATCTGTTTTTATGCTTGAGTATCACAGGGAAAGGACTGAAGGAAAAAGGTGAAAAATGAAGGAATTAAAAGAAAAAAAGTTCGATCGAAAAAGCAAAAGAAGGAAAGGTAAACAAAAAAATTAAGAAAAAGATGGAAGAAAAACAAAGAATAAAGTACGCGGAGTAAATCAGATAGTACAAAAGAATGAAAGAAAGGAAGGAATAAAGGAAGATGGGGAAAAAAAGAGAAATAATAATGAAAGAAGAATAGAAAGAGATAAATATTGAATATAAGAAAGTAAGTTCTACTACAATTAATGTCCATTATATAATCTAATGTAATAAGACTTTAATCCATGTCGAGCTCTTCACAGAAAAAATAAATATTATCCAAAGTTCATAAAAGGTCGGAAGTTCTTAATTACTTATTTCATAAGAAAGTAAGGCAGAAATTATAACCAGAAAGAAAGTGTGCAAGAAAAAATAAGAGGTGGCGGAAATAAAGAATGAAGGAATGAAATGAAGAAAGGATGAGAGAGAAAGAGAGAACCAAAGAAATAAATATTTTCTGAACTCATCTACAGCGTATTGAACATTAATTTTTCGTTCCTGATAGTTATAACCAGCTGGAGTTCGCTAGAGTTCCGGGTTCCTCGATATCGCATAACTTCACCTCTGAACATACATTTCCACGAAATACAAACTGTCATTGTCAATCTTCATTAGTGATCGTCTATATTTTATTTGACACAAAAATCATGTAATCATAGAGCAGATAGCAATTTATTAGAAATCTAATTTAAACAGGTAAAACCTCAAAGTCTTATAATGCTCAGTCTTAACATACTGTTTGTCTCTAATATTAAACATTTCTTCTTTCGAGTATTTACAGACGTTGTAATTTCGAGTATTTTATATATTTTATCAAATTAATTACGATTTTTGTGAATACGATACGTAGATTAATATCCAGGATCATCCCGGCATCCATGTCATGTCGTATTTTAGTGCAATCTGCATTTCGGTATCTTGATTCGTTCAGGAGAAATTTGCGGTGACCTTGTTGAAGGACTCTGTATATCACGATACACTTTTTAAATACTTATCAAGTACTCGAATTTTTTGCCACATAATCGCGAAATTTCTTGGTGATGTCTTCTATCACGTGAATATCAACATGTGTGGGTGCTCCACATCGAAATGCACTGCTCTGTTAGTCACTGTTTTTTTGTTTGTTTGTTTCTTCGAGACTATGCACAATATTTTATTAACTCTCAAATCAGAATTTGTTGAAACACCACCTTGACACTACCTTACCCACACTTCCTTGTCTAAGTCAAACTGTCCCACAACAGGCCCCGAAGGGGTCCAAAGGGTTCACGGCGGGTATAGTTCCGTAATTACTAGACCTCGGCACTAAGTTCCCAGGTTTACTTCATATTGACTGGGTCTGAGAGAGTCTGGATGTAGAGGTGCGATGAAAAATCCCCTCCCCACCGAGGATCGAAACCCGGCATCCAGCCAGCGCTCTACCCACCGAGTCACGCTGACTCCAAACCCCACATCTTAGTGCCAACCGTAACTCAACTCTCACATCCACCTTCGCCACCCTACCCACTTGCGACATAGCAGCCAAGGGACTTCCCCTTCCCTAGGGAAATTCAGTTTTCTTTTCCGCACGCGTTTTCTCACCCACCCTTATATCACCCTCTCCTTCCTCCACCGCATGCTTTCCGTCGCACGATACCATTATTCATCCATCATTCTTCGGGAGCGCGTCATCCATCACCGGGTGACAGCGTCGTTGGTGTCAATGGCACGTGTCGGTGACGTCGCCACCTAACCTCCCTCACCACCACCGCCACCCTTGCCTTCCATCACCAGTCGCTGTGACACACCATGCATTGATGTCCCTTGGGGATGATGGCGTGCGCGACTCTCTGTCGATTGCGAGTTGTTGGAGGGAGCGCTTTTCTCTGAAAGGGTAGCTATTGGATTTATTCGTGTGTTGAAGTTCAACTCGAGAATGCTGCGTGGGAATGGGAGGAAAAAATTCTAACGGAAGGATTCTGGTTCAGAATAATGAGAAGAAAAAAGCATGTGCTTTCAGGACGAACTCAATGCAATATAAAAAGCAATCAAATCAATTACTGACCAAAATTGAATTTTGATATAAATCTGTTAATTATATATGCGCACTTTTTTGTCAGAAAATTAGACCCATAAGCTGATGGGTGAAATTTACAAGCGCATTTACAACTATAGATCCTCAAGATTAACAAGGATAGACCTATCTTTAACCCCGCAAAGGACATAATCATCAAGGTGAAGTAATCATTTATTTTCTTGTGAATGCTTTTATGGCAACAAAGCGTGCGTTCAGATTATTTAACTTCGACATCTATTTCATCACCTCAGTGGTTGTCTAGCCTCTATCCCATGCAGTTGTCTTGACATTTTTCAACAATGTCTGTTAGATGACACGCGTCGTCCACTCGACTTATTCTGTAAGAACTTTATTATTTACATATTTCTTCCGTGTACCCTACACTTGGAGAAGATATATGATAATTTTCGGTCAGGTCAAAATGGCGACGAGCCGGGAATCGAACCCGGGACTCCTGCTTTTATCACAGGGGTGTTAACTACTACACCACCCATTCGCCTTCCACAACTGTACACCATTTCCACCCAGACCTAAACCCCGGATGACTTGAGACACATCCTCATACATGAGATAAGTGAAGCAGGCGGCACACAATGCTGTGCGCTCTTAATTACCGGTTTCACACGTACCTACGTGTTAAGGTTCGTTAAGTACATATTTCTTCCGGTCACTGCAGAGTTAAGATAACATTCCCGAATATTTTAAGATATTTAAAACTTTCGATGATTATTTATAATCTAACAAACAAACATAACAAAAAAATTCATCTCAAAGTGTAAAATACGCATGAGTAAGCAAGTATTATTCATTTTAAGGAGCTTATCGTATTGTCATTTTGAACGTGCAATTCTTGCAATTCCATCTTAACATCTATTGTACGCCACCTTTTGCATCTCTAATGGGTGGTAGATATTTTCCAAAGTTTGTTTCATTTTTGTATTCATCTCAAATTTACCTTCAAATACATCATAACTCTCTTATACCATTGCTTTAAGATTTAAGATAATTCAATTAACTTTATTCTTCCGTGTATTTTTTAAACTAAAAGGCGAATTTCTTCTATACGACTCATGACATACACGTATTATGATTTGATTAGAAGTTTGACAGATTGACTACATTTTTATTCGTATACTTAAGTATACATTATATTTCATAACATCATTAGTCACCATGAGAAAAAAATTGAGAAAGGTCTCAGAAGGGTTTAGTCATATTACTGGATAAATTTAACTTGCAATACTTTCAAGACTAAACACACTTTTCGAAACAACAGTTGTTCTTTCTAATGGCCTTCATAGACAGATCAATGGCCTCACACTTTCCAGGGAGAACAAAAGACAAAAATACTTGTACGACCTTAGAGGACTCTTTAGGGTGAGTTTCTTGGAACAATCCTTTTTTGCACCAACGACCGGTAGAGCATACATTCAGCAAAGGACGGATCCATGAGAGGAGCTGGCTGAATCGTAAGGATGGATATTCAAAGATAATGATGTAGACTCTAGAACTAAAGTTACTCATGCCCTACTATCCATATACTTATATTGTAGACACATGACACCCTTCGTAATTCTAATCAAGTTGGAAACACCCACACCAAATACAAATTTAAAGCACAAATTTCTTATTCTAAACGATTAAAATTGAGACGTTTTGTTCTTGAAAGGCGCAAACCTTATCATACGAGCAATTCAATAAGTTGTTGAATTCTTAACCCTCTGTTACTGACGTGGAGTCCATGTGACTCCTAATGTTACAAAACAAAATAACTCTGTATTGTGTTTCAAAATATATAAAAGTTTTTAAGATGTGTGCGCCATAAAAGTTTTTAAGTTGTGCGCGTAAATCTGTGACTGATTAAAAAGTGTCAGTATTTTTGTAAACAAAGGCACCAGAAATTGTTTTACTTTTTAAATTTTCTTTACGTTGTAGTTTTTTAATATATTCTTTTGGAGATACTTAGAAAATTGTTGTATCACCCAACTTCACTAGAATAAACGCCAACGAGAATTTTACACGACGATGCTTGTTACTTACTTTTCTCTCGATTAGGCAATTAATTTCAAAATTTTACTTTTAAAACATATTCCGTTGACCATATTCATTAAATAATGTCGGCATTTTGTATTGAATTTTGCTACAGTGACTATTTTTTAAAGTTGGGAATGCACAGGACTCCACGTCGGTAATAGTGAAACATATTTTCCACGTCTACAGCTAAGGGTTAAAATTTATCAACAAGAAGAATGGGAATGCATATGGTTTGCTTTCGATCACTTGATCTTAGTGCAAGGAAGAAGTAATTGTTTCATGATTTTAAAAAGATAGTCCTTGTTATTTTGAAAGATATAGGAATTGGCTAAAAGTTGAGATGGGATACTCATTATAAATTGTTATTGAGATCTTAATCCCTACTCTGAGTTTTGGGTCTAGTCCTGCAGAAATAATTTTAAAAACATAAGCATCTCAGAGAAGATTTTTAATGTGAAAATTTTGGTGACGTTGAGGTACATTTTCTCGATCAATATAAAATCGACACGACATTGCAAGTATTTATACGATAGTTGTATATTCTAATATGAAATTATTATTAAATATTAATTTCACGATCACATATCAAACAATGCACAAAATTCATGTTTCAGTATGATAATGTCAATTCTTTACTTGAAATTTTTTTTCTGTTTAAGAGACACAGAATTGTTTTCCTTCGATTGCACATACAAAAAACATTTTTACAAAATAAACTCAATTATATAATTTCAAAGTGTTATCGCATATTTATCAATATATTTTAAGTTTAACAATTAAACTCAAATACTGTCAATTTGGATTTTTTTTGTGTTCCCTGTCGTTTTAATTGATCGAGTTATGATATTGATAAATTGTATTTTTTTATCAATACTCATTATGACAACCAAATAAATAGTCGAAACTTTGACTATTTTATGTATTGTGTAATGGAGTAATTCTTAAGAAATTAGAATATCACAAATTTATGATTTATTGCTAATTAATTTGTTCTTTACAACACTAATCCGTATATTATGTTTCCAAACATTTTCTTAAGTTAATTTCGTACAGTTTGTTCGTCATTCATTACGTCCTTCATTTCTCCTAAACAATGTCTCTGCTTAGTCGCCTATTAACTGAGGGAAACGCGCACGGAACAGAGGCGCATAGGTGGTGCGCTGTATCAGAGACAGCCGGTGGCGACCAGGGGACTGCCAAACGGGTCCTACGCCCGCCAAACGTGGAGGAGGTAGCGAGAGCTTTGTGGCACTGGGTAAACTGAGGCCCAGAGCAAACAGTAGATGATGAGGCCCTTAGTGGCTGCGCTAGCCCTTCTTCTCCCTCCCCCTCATTCTCTTGTTTCTATCGCTTTGTAGGGGAACGGACTGAATATCGCCTTGTGTTCGACATATGACAGTCGTGAAGCAATGGACGGTCTATAGTTAGCTTTCTTGAACACCAACTGTTCTCAGGGTGTGGTTTGCGAACTTTGAAAGGAGACACGTATTATATCCGAATGATGTTTTGTTCTCTAATGATGATGAATATTTGGACATTATAATTTTCTAGTTTTGAAGAAAATTATTTCTCATTTTCTTTTCATTATCCAATTACAACAACGTATAATATACTATTTATGGAAATAATATGAGTAAGTCATTTGACATTTGGTGTTATATTCACAATAAATATTCATCATAAAATTTAACAGGGTTCCAAGAAACTAAAATATGTAAAAGTCTATGGAACTTAAATATAAGATGTATTCAAGTAAATGTGAAATGTAGGGGTAAAACAACTTATGTCACAGCGCATTGATTTGGCCAACTATTTCTCAAATAGGACCTTTTCATTACCACTAAACAATCATGACATCAACAGTTTTCTTCTGGTACAAATATTACTTCATTTAGTTTTGTTATTGAATGTAATTCATATTTTTATCAATTTAATTTTTCTCCTGTATGAGAAACCTCACATTTTCTCTTAAATAACTCTAATTCCTCCAGGATAGACGAAGAATACGTCCTTTGCTTCCAGAAGTCAAGGAATGGTTGTGATGACTAGTAGGTGAAAGTGGTGACCAGCCGCGATTTGGAACAAGGATATCCTGCCTAGCACAATCGTATGCAATTCATATTCAGGCTTCCTATTCGGAAGGACAAACTGCAGATATGCTTAATTCTTGTTCCTATGTAGTCATAAAGTTGGTACCACCTTTGAAAACTTATTCCATTGCTGAAAATATGTATCAAGATGCAAAATCTCAGTTGTAGTGGTTCTCAGTCGTGAAAGACGCATCATACTAGAATAAATGAGATTTTCTAGAGAAGTTTTACATTACCTTCCTTCAATTAAATATTACACAAATTAAAAGTAATCAGTAATACTCTATATCTTGTTCTTAATTCTTCCATATAATTAAATACTTCCATTGATTTGATAAGGGAAAAAACATATGATTCACAACTCTGAAGGAACAGTGTTAGGCAACACAAAATCTAGCGCCATTAAAAATGTCAAACACTTCCCTATTAGACATATCAAAATCATAAATTATGATGGGATATTATGTAAATTATTTAATGAATGTCACCAAGAATAGCAATTTGCGAAGACATATTTGTAAAGACCGAGTATCATTTAAATTATTGACACACTTAAGACATGTTGTCGCTTAGCCTAGTTGAGCATATGGTTTTTTATGAAATGGAAAATAATTTACATAAATTAATAATATAAAAGAATAGTAAATATGTGAATAAGGGAAATAACACAAAAGAATGATTGAATATAATATAAGTTGTTTTTTTCTTAAAAAGACAAGTATAACCAACTCCAATGCGTACCTTGCAGGTGAACTTCCACGTAACAGAAGGAATGTGTTATTTCAATGTTTCATTTTGTTTCTGATACAAAAAAAAAACCTTAAAATATAGGGAATCGTAAAGTCAGTTCAAATATCATAAATATTCAGCATTTTCTGAAGTTATTTCACTAAAATTTTATATTTTAGCGCAATAATGATTCAATGAAATGCTGTTATATTATTAATCAGGTAACAACTAATTCATTATGTTGAGTGTATAACATACGCCAATTACATTTTAAAACCAATATGTCACGTAAAATATTGCTAATACTTAAATTAAGAATATTTTATTTGGGACATAAAGTTTTCATAGTTATCACTCTCTTCATAAATCAACGAAGAAACACGAGAAAACAAGATATACAAGCACTAAATTTTTATTTCGACGTTTATAGCTCATTTCGACAAGAATTACTGCGTTCAGTTATTTGTGACATATTAATGAAACAATATCAAATACACATTAAACACCAACACATATTTATGCTCCACATATATACATCATTCTAATTGTTCACGGAATAAATTATGTTCTTGATGTCCTGTCACTGTCAGTGTCTGTGTTTATCCTGAATAAAATTTCACAGTAACATTGATCGTTTGTGTACTTGCGACAAACCGATCGCGCCTCCTATTGACACGACTGTAAACTGAATTCTCAGCGCCCGTGCATCACAGTGGTTATTTCCACAAAACCATCACTCACCGAGTTTATTTTGCCTACTAAAAGAGAAACAAAATTTGATATGTTGGGTAATCAAGTGAACCCAGACGGTAAAATTGAACAGGCCGACGGGTGCAAAACAGCGGAGAGGATGTTTGAACGACAGGTACACGTGCCAAACAATGACGTATGCATTAACCAATCCTGTTTGAGTAACATTACCTGCGGTGACATTCTCAATGTCACACTTTTGTGTGCTCACATACATCAGTCTCCGCAATGAAATACGTCATAAATATTCTCGGAAACATATTCAATTTTTAATTATTTAATTTAACCGTTCCAACATGTCATGGGAAGCATTCAAAAAAAAATTATAAACAGTTTACAACGAGGGCGTCGTTCTATCCTCGATATTGACTAAAAATATCACTCAAATTCAGAGATAATAAAAATATCTAAATATGTCTGAAAAATTGAAATTATTTTTATGATAATGATATGTCGGAATTAATTTAGAACAAAGAGTATAATTAAAAGAAATTTCAATTTGCTGCATTATTGACACACGAAAATATATATACACGAAATGAACTGACACACATCTTCCTCCCAAAACGTTTCACTAATTTATACAAAATATTCATCGTATCTGATGTAGTAATTGATCAATCTTTCATAAATTGAATAATCTTAGATGAATTACTTTTAAAATTTCTGTGTGCTACGCAATGTGCAGGGAAAATTACAAGTCCAGTGACAAGTGGCTTTTTTTTAAATCTTTTGATTGTGTTACATTAAATTTTAGAGAAGAATGATTTAAAATGATGAAATCCATTAAACAATCAGATCATAAAATAATGTTTTAGTAATATATTGTTTAAAAAAATCATGGTTAACCTGATACACCAACAAGTTTTGACAAAACCATATGTTCATTAAGCCTCATTGATATATCCTGAAAATATTGATCACATTGTGCAATAGTATGCAATGTTCAAATGCAGCTTTCGTTAATCCTTTCTTTTCACGAATATTATGAAAGAGAAAATGTTTGTTTTTTATTAACTATCGCATATCGATATGACATAGTCATTCTTTTGAATTTGCACAAATTATTTATTTAATATTGGGAAAGTCAAGATATTTCACTTCACAGGAAAAGTTAGGTATTCTTGTCCGCCGATTTGGTTTAATTTTAATATTTTTCATAATACGCTTCAAAAATTTTTAGTTTATAAATATTTGAAGGGTACAGAGAAAAACTGGTCAATATTAAAGAAATGAAAATTGAGATGACACAAACATGCACATCAATAACTCGGATAGTGTAGTCCCATGGATGTAACACCAGTCAGGAAAGGAGATTTCACACTAAGTATTGGAAAATATGTGTATAAAAGAGAAGAATCTTTAGCTTGGCGTCTTCTTCTAGTCTGTCAGTAGATCTACTACGTCAACAGAAAGAATGACCAAAATTATATCATGGTTAATACCATCAGCTAGTACTGTACTAGTAATTCCTGGTCTCTTCTCCATAGGCGGTTTCACACAATTTCACCAAGTGTGATCAATATCTTTAAAAATGAATAAATTTACATTGCAAATAAAACAATCATACTACCAATATTAATCTTAACCCTGAAATGGTCGCGCTTACGAATCCACCATGAGAGATCACGTGGATGACAATGGCAGTACATTTTAAATGTAGGAATTAAAGTAGAAAAATATTTTATTAACATCGTTGAATTAAAACGAACGTAAAAATATATATAATTCTATTTTTCATACATAAATGGGTCCTACAATAATTAATAACAATTAAAACTACTTAAGGAATTGATTCCAGGAGAATGAAGCCTCAGAGGTTACGTGGATGACATCTGACGCCCATTTTGAAAGTAGATAGTTTTCTGTATGACCACTGAAGTAATTCATCCATATATTTTTAATTTGTAAACATGATTAGCTCATAAAATGCAATACGCAATAAATTAAAGTACTTACAAGATAGGTCGAGTGGGTGATACGTGCAATCCAACACACATTATAGCAGAATTCAAAATAATAAAAAAATGCGCGGGTTAGAGGCAAGACAACCATTGAAGTGATGCAATACACGAATAAGTTCATTAATTTGAACGCAGGCTGTGTTGCCATGACAACTTGGAGAAAAATATTATGATTACTTTGCATGAATGAATGCAGGCAGTATCAATAGCAATGAATCAATTTTCATAATGGCTTTCTGTTTATTTAAAGACAAACAGCAAATATAATGGTTTTGTTAATTTTAAAAAGAATCCACACAATAAGGCTCTAAAACCTTTGTTTAAATTTTTCAATGGAGAAAAACAAGTAATTAGTAATTAGAGAACTGTAATGTTGAAAAAAAGCAGAGTTTCACTCTTTCCATTTACACTAATCAACTCCTAACGCAATAGATTGGACCAAACTCATTGATATTCCAACAATGTATTTTACTGTGACTCAAATCATTCGTGACATGAAAGATAGAAGTAACGATTGAAACAGCGTATATAAAGACGAGTGCTCCGCAGATAACACATTTTAGATAAAGAAAATGAAAATCCATTCAATCCATATAAAAATATATTGTCTCCAAAATGCATTAGTAACATTTGTATACTGTCATTAGCTTTGACTGAATGTTGTGATATGATTTAAAATATTGACATGGAAAAAACGTTTTAAGAGTGAGGAAAGTGAATCATGTATCAATTCGATAACAGATTCCGAGTTTAAAATGTATAAATCATTTTATAGTAAAAAATAAGTGCAAACTGCGCATGACCAGGTGGAGAAAAATAAACTAATTTACTCTCCGGAAACAAGCAAGGGACATTAATAGCGATCAAGGTCATATAGGCAAAGGCGGATTTAACATTTCAGTACACTATTAAGATAAAATGTTTCAGTACATATTATAGTATTAAAAGAATACCAACAGATTTGTATAAAATAGTTGTTTCAAAAGTACGCATTATTATCAAACTAATCAATCTCAATTAAACGAAAAAAAAAATTGTTTCATCATTCTAAACACTAGTTTAAATACTTAATTTTTGTATTCATAGTGTGTGTTGTATTTTTCGAGTAGTGAAATTTGTATCCGAGTCCTTTTTTTAAATGTTCGTAAGATTAATTAAAGCACGATTAATAAATTAAAGCACAATTTTTGTAAAAACCGTTAAGAACTTACGTGATGATATATTTCACGCATGAATATCTATTCTTTTTAAAATATCTTTTATCGTGAACTAAATATCGAGTAGGAAAACATTTGCTTGAAAATGTTTCCCACAAATTTCCAGCGTGTGAGCGCTACTAACAACATCTGCGGAGTTTGTGTTCATTCTAGTGGCTTTGGACGTCCTTTCATTCCAAATAATATTACCATTCGCTTCAGAGTGCATTTGTGTAATTAATGACATGCGAGCCTTCCCACGCTGGTGGTCCGCGCCGACGTAGTTGGAACAATAGCACGACTCCAATGACGATCCTTTCACTTTAGCTTTGCATTCGCTGCGGACTTACAAAGCCAGAATACTATTCAAATCTGAATAGAAAATAGAACATGATGAAAAAAGCTTCCATGACTCGTCCTCGTAACTAGTTCTGGGGTTCCGAAAGAAAACATTAAGTAAAATTTTTATCAAAGAATTTTTTTACATCTCAACATAAAAATGTACTTTGTCTTAGCTCGGTGGTAGTATGACCCCAATAAACCACACCGTTCCGTAGTAATTGTTAACTATTTTTACGTTAAAACCTAATACAAATAAAATGTCATGCAGCGAAGAAAATACAGTACTTTTCAATTACATAAAATTATCATTCACTTTCCCCAATTGAAAAAAAGATTAAGTTGCACCATAGAAAGAGAAAATATGAAAGTGCACATTCATCTTGAGAAGTTCTTGGGTTCGAGTCTTATGAAGAGAATGAAAAGTGAAACACGTCTATTGTTAGAACGAATAATCCATCAGTTTTCCATTGTAACACACACGATCCTCAAGTATAATCATTAGTAGCAAACCAATTGCCAAAACGTATAGTAATCTTGAGAGCAGATATTGCTAATACATAAGTATTATAGATTATACTGATACGTAGTTTTTCAATGATTTGACTTGTATTAGAATTTGATTCCATACGTAGCGATGATATACAAAATTCGATCTAAAAATATGAAGGTTTTTGTACAAGAATACCTTACTCATTCATGTATAATTTAATTATCTTGATGTAACTCTATCTTTGACAGGTTTTCTATTATTACTCTCATTTTCCCAACCTGCAATCACATCTCCTTTCGGATTCATACCTCCCTTCCTTTTTCTTCGAAACACCCGAAAACCTGCGACCAAAATGCTGGGTTGAGTATTCTCACCCCAATCAAACCCCACGATAAGTATATTACTTCCCAAAGTTAGAAAAATTTGAAAATGGATTACAAATAGATATATTTAATAGTTTAACTCTGACTTCAGTAAATACTTCATTTAATTCATTTTAAGAACTTTTATTATGTGATATTGAATGAAAATAGGAGGCGAGACCGGCGATCGAAACCGGGTTCCAGATTTGCGTGCTGTCACGCTACCACTGCGCAACAATTTCATTCAATGTATCATAATTAATATTTTACCTGGAAGCGTGGTAAATCACAATTTAAGAGATGTATGTATAAGAACGTACTGTTCGTTTCAGTGATATGGGGAAGGAAAACATTATTCCACCCTTGACAACAATAGTCACTTCAAAACCCCTTTTATTCTCAGTCTACGCGAGTACACCCCTGCGTTTCCAGCGCACCTGCAACTGGCGACCTCACAGCCTCCCAAACGCCCAGGACCGCACTGCACGCCTACCACGCCACACAGAGGCATCCGCTAAAATTGTTATTACGTTAAATAAGTTTCCTCCTCCTGCAGGCGCATCCTTATTCAAAAACTCGTTCCGAGGTATATTTACTTAGCATTACGGACGGTGGCGCGTGGAGCCAGAGGGTTGGAAGGATGAGGTCGCATGGGGGCAGAGTCACTCGCAAACACCGGGACGACTGCTGCTGCTCCGAGCAGTCCGCGAAAGAACTACTCTTTTGGAGTAGGTAGATGAAGATGGAAGGCATTGTTTGTATTGATGCACTACGGAAACCACAAGCAAGGATCAAAAGAAAACAGAAGGTATTCGAGATTTAAAGAAAGGAATACTCGGGGTGGAAAATGATAAGACCATCACAATTTATTTTCTTGTTATCTTGAAAATTCTCTTCATCATAAAACTCGCTTCAGTATTTTGAAAAACAAAGAACTATAAAATTTTAAAGGAATATTTTTATAAAACATTTTTTCAATACATATACAAAACATTTAAAACAATATTTAATTTAGTCATACCACATTAAGAAAAATAGTGGGTTGACACTTTGTATAAACGAACAAAAAAATATTTACAAAGACAAAAAGTAAGATACACCGAAAAAAAGTACATGGGAACGAAAAACCGGGTAAAAAACCTGGCTTGAACCAGCAAGAATGCGAGAAAGAAAAATAGTGTTCAAACAAGTGCAAAACGGAATCTGCGTATGAAGGTTGATGGTTATGAGACGGGGTTGGGTATGCGGTTCGCTAGAGCGGTAGAGGAGGAAACAGGACGCTAGAGGAGGGGAAGGGGGTCGGTGGAGTGGTTTGAAGGGGGGGGGGCGAAGGGGAAGACAGCGCTCAGGCGGCGCCATTACGGACGAAGGGCTTTATGGCCATGTGGCGCAGGTGGTAGCACGCGCCATGCGCCCACCCCGGTGGCAGAGGCGTTCCAGGTGAAGCAGGTAAGGGGGGCCAGGGTTATGAAGGAGGGAGGGGTGTGTGGATTAGGAGAGCTCAGCTCCCACCCACGAGAGGAGACCCGACGCCCAGCATGCAAAGGTACAACAAGCGAAGGACGGGAGAAGAGAGTGGGTCGAAGAAACAACGGAGAACAAAGAACTCAGCATCATAAAAGATAACAATGTTTACTCACATACATCAAGCATATAAATAAGAGAGAAATGTATTCAACCAAAGAAATACTTCTCTTCCAGCTAAAAAATATTTCATATTATTATTAGTAAGAAAAGAAAATAATTCTCTCATGAGGAAAAGCATGGTGGACAGCTATAATACACTCTGGAGGAATTTAAAACATAGCAATACATATGAATTGTAAAGAAAAATTTACGAGATACAACACTATACCCACTCGTCATTGTATTTGTAAATCAAAAATGATATTTATTATAATAATTAAATTTTATTAATTACTTAGTGTATTTTATTCAAATGTACTTAGGAATTATTCTCCTTACTATATGTTAATACGGTATTAATATTTATTTCACTAAAACATGTAATGATTATATGACTTCCCTTCTGTATATATACCATCTTGCTGCATATGCAGTGTAAGAGAACAATGCCCTGAGGAAGACGTATTAAACGTTGAAACGTAGACAGAAAAACGTCTTTTCCTTTTTTAATCTTCTTCCTGAGAGTTGGTT
>NNCF01131154.1:231683-242589 GCA_002313205.1 Laupala kohalensis | reverse complement strand
ATATATATGTGTGTGTGTGTGTGTGTGTGTGTCTGTGTGTGTGCATCGTGATTTTTTAATAACTTTTTTAATAATTTGTATTGTCTGTATTAACACTGAAATCTCGGAATTACTACATTATCTTCTAAACAATATTTTTTCATTGTTTCCTCTTTCTTGAAATGTATGTCTTCTAACCTGTATATTTTCTTTTGTTATCTTACATTTTCATTCAGTTAATTTCGGAGTGTCTTGTATCAATCCAATCTCAATCTCGTACCCCTCAAAAAGTTCATATTAATAACCTCTCGTTACTATTATGAAATTATATTGAAAACATTCCGTTTCCTAAGTTCCTTTAAATAACCACACCTCTCATTTCCATATAATTTGCATTCCCTAAATGCTCGGGTTGGTCCCTCTTCATCTTCCCCACACAAACATTATGTTTCAATGTCTTTCCCTATCCTTATAAATGTGAAGAAATTGCCGCTACCATTTATTTATTCCATAAATACACTTTTTAACACTTTTATTTCCGCTTTAGACACGGCAGAGGAGAGGAAAATTCGTGCGCCAACGTTCAATTAGTGGCGACAACATGGATGTCCTCCGCGAGGCAATGGGGAAAGCGGTAAGCGAGAGGAAAGATGACAGTTGCAACACGATCGTTTTGCATTCGCAAATCCTTATGACGACGGCGGAGGCATCGTCGTCTCCCTTCGCCCCAACAGCACCCCCTCATCCCTTTTGGCAGACGAGGAGCAAGAAACCTTGAGCGAGCGAGAGTAGGTTTCCTTCCTTCTTCCCTTCCTCCTTCCCTTCCCTTCCCTCCTGAGCCCTTGCAACTGTCGACTGCATCATCCACGCGTAAATAATGCTCACGCCTTCTCTGGGATTCACGGACTCTTTTGCTATTCTCCTGCTACTCTTACTCTACACTGCACCAACTTCGTCCATGTTTTTTGGGACTGGCTGAACCTGAGCGCGTAATTCACGAGCACGGTAACAATGATTCATCTATGCACAACCTTGAGTACATCTAGACCAGTGAATTCTATAGCATGTCTGTGGCACAGAAATTGGTAAAAGTAATCGATATGAAATTTCAAACAAATAGTTTGTGAAACATTTTTACCAAACAAATATTTGGACAAATAATCGATAAATTATGTGAAATATCAAATGACCCTTCTAATGAATTATTGCAACTAAAATGCAAAGTATGAATTATATTGATTATTTACGAGAGCAGAAAAACTAATCAGAAGATACGGATCTTTAGTCGCATGACTGTTAACTATGAAGCTTATTAATGTGCCCGCCAGAATGCAATTGTGTTACGTGAGGCGGACAATACACTGAGCGTATAATCTAAGTGACCGAACCGTACAAGAAAAATTATAAGGCATTAAAGAGTCTCAAGTACATAAAATATACGTGAATGAAAGTCCAAGAATTGAGAGGTCTTAACTATGCGCTTTGTTTATTAAGCATTCTGTGTAAAGTGTATGTTCTTTTAGTCTAGATTTATAAATAATTCGTTATTAGTTACATATTAACGTACAATACTGAATACTGTGGAAACTATGGAAGCTAACAAATGTATTTAGAATGTTATATAAGAACCCCGGACAAAATGAACTAAAAATGCACATCTGATGACAGGTTTAATACTCACTGTACGATAAAATATAGCAATTCACAGAATAAATTTTTCTTTGAATGTTCATATAATATTTGGACGTTTGTTAAACGATGGAAGTAAATAATTGTTTTATTATTATGTTTTATTTGTGTACAGCATTAAAATTTTGTACGTCCAGTAATGATCGTTTTATGCTTCTTTTCAAATCCTGGGCAACGACGGGTATGTATGCTATTTAATAAGAAGAGATTAAAAATGAGAAATTAGTTTGCAATTTGCTCCGGTTTTCCTTCGGGTAGAGGCGGATTTCTTATACAGGTTCTCTAGGCTTTGTCTAGGGTCATGTTTATTGTAATAATAAATCATGTTATTTTAATTCTTATGATTTTTAAACACTATACTCAGAATAATCTATAGTTCGATAATAATTTGTACATATAATTTTTGCGTTAAATTACAAACATATTGACATTCTATTAGTATTATAACTCGCAGCTAACTTTTTATCTTATCTAGATATTTTTGCTTAAATTTTTGAATCCGCCTCTGCTTTAGGACCCTTGATCGGAATTGATGGGATGGTCCCTTGCTTGTTTCCTTCCGGAGAGTAAATTAGTTTATTGTCCTCCACGTGGTCATACGCAGTTTGTACTGTTTTTTGACAATAAATTTATTATTATGATTAGTATCACGAGAAGTAAACTCTTATGTAACAACACTAATAGTAAATAACATCTAAATTCTTTCGATGGCAATGGCATAAAATCAAAACAAAGTGGACACATGGTTTCAAATTAATCATAATAAAATTTTGAAGTCAGGAAAAATTAGGTGCATCACTATGTTGACAAAAATTTAAAAAAATTAGGGGTTGGATTCGATTCATAAATCTTGTGCTGAATCACGAACACTTTTCATGGTAACTTCGAACAGAAGATAATGGCGACAACTTGTGAACCGAAACCAGAAACTCCCATCTTTTTATATTTCTGCTTAAGATGAGGTTATCACATACATTTTCTTCAACATCTAAGTATACGTCAGAAGTACGTGCGTAAGTCGACTCTTCCGTCCTTTCAACGTGACAACGTCCGGGCGACAAGTTCTGTCACATTAATGTTACATACCACTTTCAGAAATTTTGTGTTATTTTCGTTAGAGGTGAGTATTCGAGGTTTTGAGAGAGGGTTCGAGTCTCAAAATATGTCCAAAAATTGAAGAGTACGTAAATTTTCAATTGAAATGCGACAAATGCAAAAATTTAAAAATAAACACTTAGGTGTTTCATAATAAAATGGTAATTCGAATTCGAATGGCTAAGTATTCATTGTGCAAATATATGCGTATGAATCGTAATATGAATTGCTCTCTAATTTTACGTCATTCTTTAGGGCGTTTTTGAATTTGGACCCCTGCTTTGTCATCACTCGCTCTCCTCGTTATACCGTATTTACAGTTTGTTAATTTATTTACTTCTTGATTCATGATGTAGTTGAGGCCACAAGACAAGCTTTTTTTAAAAAATACGATGAATAAATTCGGATGTTGAATATTTGGGTAACCAAGAAACTCCACATCAAAATCTGAACTGTAAACAACAGTCCCCGAAGGAGCTTAAGGGGTTTACGAAGGGTAGAGTTCTGCAAATTTTTGACTTTGGTACTAAAAGGAAAAGAAGTGTCGCCCTAGCCTGTTTCACCTCATGACAGACCCGGTACTCATTATACAGCAGTCTGAGTAGGCCTAGTAGTCAGACAGGACGTTGAGGTGTCATGAAAATCCCCCATCCACTAGGGATCAAACGCCGTTGAATAGTATCGTAGTTATAAAAAACATTTCGACGATCCAAAAATAGATTTTAACATAAATTAAAACTTACTAATTTTACCTGAGAAAAGTTGCCTTAAGTGACCAAAATTTCCCAGTCGAAAGTAAATGAGTAACAATGTCAAAATAAAGACTACTGTTCGAACGGCGCCCAATAATAATTCTGTTTCACAAATTGTCAGAGTAATGGATGTAATGAACAAAATCTATCACACAACATACAACGCATTTTTTGTGCCAAATTCCCGACGTTTTTGTATTTAGAATAATAAATTAATAAAGATACTGCGTGACAATATATCCTAATTTTTCCATTAAACGTCGTCACTTTTTATCATGATGTAAAATATATTGATCTTGGTATTGATCATCATACTTCAGATTTCGTTGCTCGTGCAAGTAGCAACAGTACACTTTTCAACCATAGCCATAATTCTACATCTCCATTCGACGGCAAGCCATTTGATTCAGTCACAAAACCAGATCTCTCTCTCATCTATTTACATTGTTAACTCACAAAGAAGCTTTGAGTCGCAAGGAGACATTCCTTCTTCCACAATATCTTAACGTCTCTTATTTCTGCAACTCTCCCTCCAGAGACCATCTACTCTCACCTTTCCCCGACTTTTTTACGTAAATGGAAATATACCTCTTCCATCTCACTGTTCGTGTTTTATTTACTTTCACTCCGCTAACGAAACTTTTTTGAGTGCGCGTGCGTCATCCTTCATTTGATCAACGCTGTACATAAAACGTAACGTTGCGAATAACCAACAAAAACTTGGAAGGAGGAGAGAGTTGGAGATACAGAGTCGAGCGTCCAGACGTAAAAATTAAAGCCCTCTATTCCCGTGGAAGATATAAATGTAAATGGGATCCCACCAAGACTAGCAATGCGCTTGGCATCGCACGGATGGCCCCGCCCGACTAATGGAAGGATTGCCAAACACAGAACCTGCGTCGCATTTTATGAAATACGACCTCATTTTGCCGGGAATTTTCTAGAGTTACCCCTCTTAGACTTGGAGGCGGCTCGAGGTAATAGGAGGAAGCTGCAGTACTACATTTTTCGTACTTAAAGAGTGTGTTTTATAACTATAAAACCCAGGTCAGACATTCCTGGGTTCAGTGTCAGTTGTTCCACGTTTTCTTAGATGAAATGAAAACAAGAAGCTTGACGAATATATGATAGGAATAGTAGGAAGTTTTGGCATGAGAACACTTTTTATTTAAACTCACTTTCTTCTAATGTTTCTTGTAACTCTTTTGGTGAATTCTACATAGGAGTTCATTTAAAAACAAATGTGAATGCACTTTAATAAAAGTGTTTTGATCACTAGAAATTTATAGTGCAATTTATCAACAAATATTCGAGAGAGCAAATGTTTCTTGAACAAGGTGTCATGCAGGATGATAGTTAAGATGAATGAAAGTGATAGGCATAATAAACCAGCCCCAGTATAAGGAAAGAAATGGTATGAACGGTGAGGAGATTATCATCTGAATGGTCTGATAAATTCCATGATACCCTATAGTTATACCCTCGATTGGGTTCGTTGCCACATTTAGTATTACAGGTAAATTATTTCCTTTCTTTCCCTTTTGTGAAAAATCAAAGTTCATTGAAATTTCTTGGTTTGTATAATTTGCTGTGGGCGGTAATACAAAGTGCAAAATTTCTCCCAAAATGAAATTAATTTTTTATATAACAGAAAATATTAGGAAAAGTTGCTACGTTTTTAATGGGTTGCTCCCTTTATACTTCGTTATTTAGAAGTAACGCCTCTGTAAGTTTGGAAAACATAAATCTTTGTTTCATTAGGTATTTGCCTAAATCCATTTAAAATGTAAATTAATTGGATTATTGGCTTTTTGAATGTGTGACACTATCCCCTAATTAATTTATTGACTGGTTTCAAACGAAAATGCCTTGTTTCCCTTCCCTGTGTCAAGTCGTGTCCATGTGGTTCGCTATTAATTAAAATGGAATTCAGCCAATCCTCTTGCCGAGACGAATTTTCAAATTGTGTTGAGTTCGTTCCATAGCATTATGCGCTTGTCAAAATTCTCGTATAACACGCTAACTACCAAGTCTGATTAGGTATCGCTAGTTAGCGTTTGACTTTAAGTTTTCCAAACGCAATATTTCAATAGTTAGACCGTCAATGTAAAACGATCCCATAGGTCTGTGCGTCGAGTTAGAAAATTGATAAGCTATTTATTAAAACATAGATACCTCGAAAACATTTCTATGGTTTCGATATCATCACGGAATGAAAATGTTAAACCCAGAACAACGAAAGTATTACTATTTTAAGTATATGAACTGTAAATAAAATATTTATTTCATAATACACAAATCCCACAGGATTTAATAGAAAGTTTAAATCAGAATGTCGTAACATTTCTGATTCAATCTGTCTTGGTTCTTGCTGTTAGTCTACGTAGGAACTTCATTTCTATAGCAGTGAGTCTGCATTCAATTCTTTTGTTAAATAATACGCTCTCGGTACTGTATAGGAGGTTGGTATTCATACCGTGTATATATTTGTAATTTTATACATTGATCCACTTTCATCCGAAGAAAGTTCTTATATATTTGGTAGAACACTATGTTGGCTTTCTTTATTCTATATTTGTTAATTTCTTTTTTATATTTCCCATCATCAGATATAATAGTTCCTAAGTATTCATAGCTGGAAACCAGTTCCAGTAATTTATCCTTCCACGATTATATAATTCTTATAATTCTTCCTTATTCCTATGACTTTACGGTACTTTAAGTTTAACTTTAGCATCCTTAACAATAATGGACCATTCCTCTCTTTCCTGTGTCTTGCATCACCATCCTCTAACATTAGAGATGATCGACCTCAGATCATCTCTAATGTTGTCCATCCACCGTAGTTTGGTTCTGCCTCTCTTTCGCTTACCTTCATACTTGCTCAAAAGTTCCTTTCTCGTAGTTCTTTGCTCACTCATTCTGCATACGTGTCCACTGTAATCTTCTGGCTTTTATTTGTGCTATTATGTAACGTGCTTTATATATTTCGTAGAGTTCAGAATTATATCTTATTTTCCACCCATTGTCGTCTCTAATAGGGCCAAAGATTTTTCGAAATATATTTTTTCCCAGCACATAAGACTAGAGATGATTTGCTGGAGATTGTCTAGCTCTCACACCCATACATGACGATTGGTCGAATCATCGTTTGGTACACCCGTATCTTACTTAGTTTACTTATCAGCCTAGATCGTAATACTTTGTGAAGCGAATACATACTTATATTTGCAGTAACAATATTATTGTTTATCTCCTTACAGACATTATTACTCGCTGTAATAACAGAACCCAAATAATGAAAATCTTCCACCTGACCGTAAGTTTTCCCATTAATAGTGACCAGCTGTGTGGAATCATTTTGTTTATCACTCTGAGTTAACATGTATTTTGTCACGGACGGATTAACTTTAAGGTCTATTTGATCGCCGGCTTCTTCCAGTTTCCCCTACGTCAGAGAGGGAGCGACCTATATTATTTATTTCAATCCTTATAAGGCATTATTTAATCCTCGGGTATGGTATCTTCTTTCCAAATCTTGGATATTAGTTTATATATTGCTGTCCATAGAGTATATCCACCGTTTCGTATCAGTTTTGCTGTAGTTCTGTCTTCCCCTGGGGCTCTATTATTTTTCTGCTTCCGTATAGTATCAAATACTTCTTGGTTGTTCGGCTCTTTAATCTGCTGTTCAGGGTCAAATGGGATTTGTTTTTCGACCGGGGATATGGTTGATAATGGTTTATTCAGCAGATGAACATAAAAACCTCTCCAGTGCATCGGGATGTCCGCTTTATCGCTTATTATGTTACCATCTTCATCTTTACATAAATTTGTCCTTGATTGGTTCCCCTTTCTAAATTTCTTCACATTTTCACAGAATTGTCTAAATTCATTTTTGTTGAAATGTTCTTGTGTGACTTTCAGAGTTTTCTCCAAAGTTAATTTCTTTTTCTGTTTACATATATTTTTGGCCACCCTTCGTCTATTCCGAGGTATTCCTTTGTAGCTTCTTAAGTCTGGCTTAATTTCGAATCCTCAGTGCTTCTTAGCATTCATCATCATACCAGTCGTTTTTAGTTTTTATCTTCCGAAATCCAAAATTATCTTTTGCGGCTTCGTGTATTATCTCTTTTATGTTTTTCCATTCTTCCTCCACAATCTTTCCTGATTGATTGTAATTGTTTTCTTGCAGCTTATGCTTTATATGATTCTTGTAACTATTTGTAGAGGGAAGGTTCTGCATCCTATGCTCATCATAACTACGGCTAGCGTGACCTTTATATACCGATAACGAGGAGATCCTTAGATGGTATTTTGCCCTTACCATGAAGTGATCTGTATTACAATCAGCTCCCCTGTAACTCCTCACATCAGTTATATCGGATTTATGTCTCATATCTATTAGTACATGGACTATTTGATTGACTGTTTTGTAATCTGGAGTAACCCATGTAGCTTTATGAATGGGTTTATGTGGGAAATGAGTGCAATGTATTGACATATTCTTGGTTGTTGCAAGATTGATTAGTCTGTCTCCGTGGTCATTAGTCTCTTCATTAATGGTGTCTCTACCCACATGTGGGTATGATGTAGTGTCTGTGCCAATCATAGCATTCACATCCCCGAGTATTATTTTAATGTCATGTGTGCTAGTTCTCTCAATTAGTTGGTTTAATGTTGCAAAGGAAGCAGCTTTAACGTCTTCAGAGAAATGAATATGATCTCAATAACACACTTCGTTACAATATGTAAGCAATTCACTAGCTGAAATTAACTCAACATGCATTTAACCACACCGACCAACGGTACTCTTGCCTCATAACGCATGATGGTTATAGTTGTAGGAAGTCATGTTTTAGAGCTCTTTGAAGACAACGCAAGTCTTCTTTCCACACGTGTGCTCTCCGTTGTGTGAAGTCAAGGCTCGGCGCTCCATCGCTCCGAGCTATTCACCTTGAGCGAAGATCCTCTTGCAAGCCACAACGGACGTTGTTCACGCAGGCAGCTGTAGTTCTTTTCGAGGACCGCTCCAACCTTCGTCTCTCGCCCTACGAAGCCCTCGCAAGCACGCCCTTCTCTTTTCTATGGCGCAACTAACGAACCCTCTCTGACTTGAGATTGCGGTCAAGACATTCGCGTCACGACGCTGACCTTAGTCCTTGGGCGGAGTCTTCGTACTTGGAAGGTACTGGGTGTTTCAATAGTGAGGTTAATTGTCAAACCAAAAGCAGTTCACGGATGGGCTCGGTTTGTGGGGGGGGGGAGTCAGAAATCACAGTACAGACATTTTCAGTTCAATTCTACTATTCACGTTTATTATTAAATGAAGATAAATCAGTAAATAATCATTACGACCTTTCACTGGACGATCGTAAAACATTTTTTATTGTGTTTTATTACTGCGCATCATTTCAACTCGAGATTGAATTCGTCATCAGCTGTAAACAAATTGTATGCAGAAACAACGCAACGTAGCGACAGAAAGTGACATAAAACGTAAATATTTACTGAAAAAAGTAAACCAAAAAAGTATATTGTGATCGTCTCCCACAAAATGTTGTAAAATAACAATTAAGAATTTAATATAATTAAGACGGCATGAATTCATTATTTCGGGAATTTAGATTAAAATTAATATTTGCAATTATTTCCATTTCACAAAATTATGCCAATTTTTTCACGTTCAGTTTAAAGCTATTGTATAAGTTTCATTATTACATTAATTCTTCATTTAAAATGAAAGAAAACATAATCTATAATGCCAAAGTTGACAATATAGAGTTTACTTCCCGTAACATAAAATAAACAGGTAACATCTGTACTATAATTCTCATTAGCAATTCCTCATCGTAGAATAGATCCTTTAAATATCAAACATAAATTCGGCAGCGAAGTGATAACATTGCTCTGAAATGTGTACCTATACCTTTACTTTTAAAGCTATAAATGTAAATTTTATATCCTTCATTATCCAGTGAAATAACCGTTTTCATTTCGGTGATTTACAAAATGAAATAACGGCTACAGAGAAATATCTGTGCTCAGAAGTTCCGTTCTATCCCTTTCCCCTTTCAATAACTCGAGCTTCAGCTTCGGATTTTCTCCCATTCCCAAAGCCGTCTGCTGCGATCCTCAGAGATGAATAAATCACCCCAGGCGCCATTTCATGCTTAATTAATCCACATTTCATCCTTAATTATCCATAAACTCCAAGTGCTTTCCTGTCCCGGATATTCCAGATCTGTGAACGTGAAGCTCTTGATGAGGTCGTTTGAATGGATCGGAATAAACGTTTCCAGTCACTAGAGTTTCTACCGGTGACAGGTCACAGTATTGAAGTGGCACAAGGGACCACGGTCGGACTCTTCGTATGATTGTACACATCCAAGAACAACTATTCAGAAATAAAGTTGAAATATAATTTGAATAATGTGTCTTCTAAAACGTTGCACATGATTAATTAATTCTATTTTTTAAATTTTAATTAATGTAGTAATTTTATTTTTTATCGTTGATTGATGATTAATTGTATAAAAACAATTTTATGAATATATTTCAATAACTTTGATTTGTTTATGTAATTATGATTAATATTATAATTGTAATTATTTTTGTAATTTTATTAATTTGATTTCAGTTATTATTGTAAATTCGATATTTTATTTTTGTATGTGTAATTATCTGTACGTAGTTTGGTGCGAGAACGAACCAAATGGTCGGAACCAAACTGATTAAAAATTATATTCTATTCTATTTCGTGGTGAACTTTATTTCTATAATACATAGGGTGCATTTATTTCTTCAGACAATGATGACTAAAATGAAAGGAACTGCAAAATGTTTTATCGGAAATCACTTCATCAATGAATACAGTCTCAAATATACCGTTTTCATTATGCGTTCATTTCCTTCACGGTTATTGAGTGAAATTAATTTTAGTGCATTAAATTAATGTTTCGTAATGCAGAGGCAAAATACAAGTTGTAGATATAATTTATTGTATTAACAGAGATATTGGTATCGTCGGTATTCATATCCCAACAAATTGGAGAAAAATAGCTTAGAACGTTTACGAGAGACACATTTCGGGAATACATACTTTTATTTGAATATTATTCATGATAAATACATACAATAAATCAGAAATGTTTCTTAAATCTTTATTGCAATGAATTACACGGTGCAACAAGTAAGTTTTTTCTGCTTTTAGATTAAGTGTCGCCGGGTGAATTCCGCGTACGATGTTCTACGCGGTGAATCATTATAATCTAGCAAAGAAGATTTTTGCTCTAGATGTCTGGGCACGGGTGAAGTCCCAAAGGGGGATCTAGAGGAGGTTAACCCCCAGCGAGACAAGCGAGTCTATCTACATAAAATCCGAATCGTTT